>CAJUYI010004587.1:0-18053 GCA_910591695.1 Galerucella pusilla
AACGGGAGCCGTAGCAGCAATTAAAATCAACGTCCATTATGTAAATTTGGTGCCTCATTCTATTTACTTTTGGTACACATATTATACATTTTATCCTAATACATGTACTACTAATTGTTTATAAATTCGGTAAATTCCAGTTGTTGTACTAGATAGATTGTTTTGGAAGTTGGTAGTATTAGTAGTAAGTTTTGGAAACTAATGACCATGGCATATGATAATAACCTTAAAAAAATCTTGTTTTTGTAGTTTCCGATCAATGAACATATTGTGAAAGATATTGTAGAGAAATTTCAATGTTTTAATAATATTCTATTTATTGGTGAAATAATATTCACACTCCTTGTAATTTATCTTAAAACCTAAAGACCTCAGATTATCTTTTATACATTTTGTACTTTCTAGAGCCCCTTTCTCAGTTCCTGAGAGTATTGGAATATCCTCTAAATATATAATAATTTTAATCCCTTGTTGTCTGAGTTTCTGAACAATTGGTTTTAGGGGTAGTGGATTAACCAAAAGGAAGTCTATTAAATTGATAGTATTTGTTCTGAAAATAAAAACATAGGTATTTTCTACAAGTTTTGTGTATGTTAACAGAATAATATGCATCTTTAAGATCAACTTTTGTGAAATAATTTCCTTTCTGTAATAACCTAAAGACTGTTCGATAATCTTCGAGTTTAAAATGAGGTGTTTTAATAAAAAAATTTAGTTGTTTTAAATTTAATATCAACCCGAAGGAACCGTTAGGTTTCTTTAACAAAAAATAAGAGGACAGAAATGTGTCTTGTGCCTTGTTGTAGTAGTTCTTTTATTTTTGTTTTATAAATTGGTAAATCATGTTTTTCAACTTTGTTTCTTGGCAATGACCTCTGATAAAGTTTCTTTATAAATGTGATCTTATAACCCTTCATCCATGTTAGCTTTTCCCAGTTATCTAAAGAATCTGTCGGAGAATCGTTCCTCATCTTAACTAGTTCTTTTTGTTGTATGGAAGGGAGTGCCGTTGAGGGTCCCTCTATCTGTGCCAATTCCGAGATTTGTTTCCTTTCCTGTGATGGTTTGTCAAGAGACGCTTGTAGTTTAAATAATCCCTTTGGACTTAAGATGACGGGCCAGTCCTGTGACGACAGTCTAGCCAGTGGATGAGATAGATTTTTTGGAAGTTAGTAGTATTAGTAGTAAATTTTGGAAACTAATGACCACGGTATATGATAATTACCTTTGAAAATCTTGTTGTTGTAATATCTCCAATGATGTATTACCAGGGTAACCATCAAAAACGATGGTTGTAGTTTCCGAACAAAGAACATATTGTGAAAGATATTGTAGAGAAATTTCAATGTAGATGTTTTGAGAATATTCTATTTATTGGTTGAATAATATTCACAAAGTGGTGAATATTTGTGTACTATACAAAAAAAATGTATTGCAATACACAGGCTAGCAACAAGCTCTGAACAGTTCTTTAATTACCAGTGTCTCACCAATTGATATATAAATACCATTCACCCATTCTAATAAGTATAGGTACCTACAAACTTTTAGTATCAACAGAAAATAAACAATGTGTAATACGTGTGTATGATGTAATATCGACGGCAACTAAAATTTAATCCTCTAGTCATACATATATCTGAGATAAATATTTCTATAACATTTAAATGCTCAAACATTAGGGTACTGTTATTGGAATATGTGACCTTTGCTGTGTGCATTGCTATCCATGTTTCACATTGATTTAGATGTTGGTTCCAAGCAAAGTGTATTGTCAGTATAGCAGTTCATCCATCTGGTCTATTCAATAATCGAAGTTGGTAATATTGCATAAAGTCGCCATATTGGCAGAGAATTGTTGCATATTCTTCCATATTAGTCTTTCCAAATAAACTTTATTGTCTGCAACTTTCATTCCACGTTTTTTTCCCTATTGCCTATTGAATTAGAACCTTGATGGGGATTCTTGTATCACTAGATACGTACTATTAAATTTTTCAAATGAATCTGCAGTAAAATAACGGCTGATGTTCCTCACTTTTTGTTTGTGTATTCTTTATTCCGAGGTGATAATGTCAATTGAAATGAATTGTCCTTGAAGACAAGGAGACTTGATAGCTATTTGTTACTAGGGAAGGAAGTTCCAATTTTCCTCCTGCGAAGCCACAGTTCGAAATAAAATAAAATGTATAAACCAATATTTTTCCTTAAATTGTCTTGTTACTCTTACGGTGTATTATTTTGATTACTCTGCTTTTTTTAAAACTTGGGAGCTTTCAAAGATGTTCACACTCATTTCGAACTGCATGCAACTCCTTTCGTTGTATTGAAATCACTCTCAAAGTAATGCTCAGCTTTTTCAGTTTATCAGATTTCCTCCTACAGGAAACTGATTTATATTTTTTATGAAGAGACGAGGACAAAATTCAGGTTTTTCCAATATTCAACCATCAGTTTCTAATCCGTTCTCAGATTGGTATACATTGTGTTCGTATAAAAGATTTCCAATTACAGGAAACCACCACACGGATAAAAGATTGATATCCGTATAAAACTTTTTTCTTATACACTGGAAAGAAAAATGAAGAATGAGACTACGTGATTTGTAATAGTCGAATGGACAGTGAAGCTTATCTATCAATTGTGATCTTCCATATATGTCAGGCGTAGCCCAGAAATAATTGAAAGTAATGAGGATGCGGTATGAAATAAGAAAGTCTCAATAGCTCTTCGAGGGTTGATTTGATGCGCGTTTAAAAGAGATTCGAAATAGTGTTGGAAATAGATGTTAATATTTCCTACGAATTAGCTGACTGTACCTTTAGTGAATAATTTCCGATTAACCACTTTTGCACAGCGCTTTGTTATCATGACAAATATAAACATTTAAACCTATGCCATTTTTAGTCTACTTAGAGCAACCTAAGTGAAACATTTTTTGGTTGTATGAACGTAGGAAAAATATTGTATACAACTCGTGCAAATACAAAACATCTCTTCGTACTACAATTATTCAAAAATTAGGTACAATCCATCCATAAATTTACAGTTAGGTTCAGGGGTGTGATTTTCGAGTTCACACGAATATTATGCGTGTACGGTTATTTCCACATGAAATTTTTCGTATATGGTGCTAAATGTGTTTTCTACAAAACCATTCGAAAAAACGTTCGTACACGAAGAATTTAACAGCCGGCAACACCGCATAATCGTATGGTCTTGTCACTTGTGACATTTGAGAAGCAAAGAATATACTTTATCTATGCAGTTCTATTAGTTCTATGCAAATAATATACCAACTACTGTATCAAGTGTAGTGAGCCCAAACTGGCTTATGATATTATTTATTTAGCATTTTTCCTTTATTATTGTTTGTTGTTAAAAAATGGGAGATTCAAGTTCCAGTGCTGCTCTTGATATAAATGTGACAATATTTCTGAATAATCCTCGAAAGGATCAATTAATGGGTTAAAGATCCTAGGAGGTCTATCTGCTAACTTTTCCGCTCCTTGTAAAGCTTTAATGAATTTTTAATGAATTAAATCATCAAAACCCGCCATATTATAACTGAATATTATCATTTATTATTCAAATTGATGACATACCAAACACAAATATTTTCAATCTAAGTTATGTAAATTTACACTTTCCGTACACGAAAACATTCATTCGAATGGAATAAACCCACTCGAAACAAGCCATACGAAAGTGTTCGTATACGATAACCGTTTGAGCATGTCGTAAATTAGGTGATTTAAATTTCATTCGAAAATGGCCATTTTTCGTATACGATTTACTCCCGAATGGTTTCGAAAATCGCACCCCAGGTGTTTGTTAGTTCCTAGTAACTACCACAGACCACATATAAACAAAAGACTGCCCTCTCTGATAAATTTTTTGGGTTCATCAAATGTGCTGACATCTGTAGTTGTCATGATATATTAAAAGAAAAAGTCAAGCAGAAATCTACCAATTTTAAAGGCGGTAAATTTAAAACTTCTGTCCATTTCATTTTCTCAAAATCCTGTTTTGAAGCCTCTCAAGTCAGAAGTAACAGTTTCAGGTTTTTGGCCCTTAATGCATTTCTAAAGTAGAAGATACTTTTAAAGTGATGAAATGCCAAAAACCTAAAATTGTTAGTTCTGACTTGCAAGAGTTTCTAGTACTTTGTGGTTTATAAATAAAACAAGAAATTAAAAATGAACACGTTTTATTTTATCAATAAATGAATAGTAAAATTTTGCGTCACAGAGATCAGTTCCTTTGTATTTTTTTTGAATACTTAGCAAATGACATTTTATGTAATGGATCCTGATCTTTATGACGCAAATCTTTTCCATTCAACAAATTGCTAACATTTTTCAAATATATGTAAACTATAATGTTTATTGTTGTTTTTATGAAAAATTTATGATTCCCCAAATGATCACTACAAAGCAGTGATAGCAATGGAGTTGAATCATTATTTCGTAACAAAAACTGCAAAAACTGACTAGGTGCCAGGCTTATTTTCTCTTTCTCGAATTAAAGTATTTTCAACAAGTGAACTTAATGCACACATCCTATCCTTGCAGTTCCAACAGTTAAATTTCCTTATGACTACCCCGGCTACATATGGAGTAGCTAAATCCAATTTGCTGTCATTGTATTGAGTGTCATTTGGTTGATAAACAGGTTCGTTTACAATTGAATAAATTTCACCTTCTCCCTGCTCTTCGATAAATGATTTGAGATTGTCCAGTAGTCCTTCTGATTCATCCTCCTCACAATTAGCACCCACAGAGTATGGTGAGGTGAAATTATTTACAATGAGTGACTTAGTTGTGGATATGAATGAGGAACAGGTTGGATTTCTTGATCCGTAGCTTCTTACACAAGAAAAGAAATTCTCAACTGTGTCCTGATTAAACGCTCTTGGTGCCATATATTCGAAACCTTTTTGTTGTAGAAGTTTCCAGATGTATAAAAAACTGAGAATCGGAAAAATCCAATTTTTCATGGAAGGGATTGTTGTTGGTTTAGGATTATCAGGTGTGGTGTAGTGAAGGAATTGTAGAAAAGGAGTAAAGAAATTCCAAAAATCGATGTGAGGGGTCTTGGAGGATTTGGGTTTCATATAAAATGAAGATGAAGAGTCCAGTTCAGTAGCAATCTTTGCTAGAGCATGCATTTCAGCTGCTACTGTGTAACTGAACACTTGTGTATAATTTCACCTTAATTTCTTGAATTTTGACCGGTAAGATGTGTTCGTTAGTCAGTTTGATGAACTGGCTTTATGGTACCTGTTCCCGATCCATTCTATGAACATCCACCATATGTGACCAGGAAGCTTTTTTGGTAATGCCCTCTTGGGTAAAGTGTAGATCTTAAGTCAATAAATTATTTCCTATATTTTTTAATAAATGTGGATTGTCATACACATGAATTACTTCTAAATCATCTACAAGATACCCTTGATAGCGATTAATTATCAATATTGTTTATTAAACAATGCTCTCTCGTTTCCTGCAATAATGCATTTATAGAAGCCTGATTGGTACTTCCTTGGTCACATATAGTAGCAACTACAGAAAGTCCTATATTTCTTATGCATCGAATTACCTCCTTGATCAATCTTTTCAAGGTAGGTGTTGGCGTAGAACTTTCACAAATGCAGCACGTCTGTCTGAGCCACCAAAATCTACAAAGCCATCAACACAGTCTTTGCTTACATTATATTGCACTCCAGGCTGAATTAACATTCCGTCAAACATAAGGACGCAGTAACTACCTTATACCGACTGCTTTTGAACTAAATGTATTTGAAAATTGCGGTTCTATTAAGTGTTTTGCGTTTGTAATTTGAACATTATTCACCCAATAAATATTTAATATTTGTAAAATCATTCTTTGTTCACCCTCCTACTAATTTACTATAATGGCGGAACTGAACTTCCCAAAAAGTTTAATAATGAATTTTAAACAAGTCAGTCTAAGAATCCCAGCTTATAAGGTGATGAAAGTTTTTTTCCACTCACATCACTTTAACGGGAGCCGTAGCAGCAATTAAAATCAACGTCCATTATGTAAATTTGGGGTCTCATTCTATTTACTTTTAGTACACACACATTTCATCCTAATACATGTACTACTAATTCTTTATGAATTCGGTAAATTACAGTTGGTATACTAGTTAACACAAAAAATGGGCTGAATAATAAAAATATTAAGGCGCCCATTGTTAGTAGTATTAGTAGTAAATTTTGGAAATTTTGGAAACTAATGACCATGGTATATGATAAGAACCTTTGGAAAATCTTGTTTTTGTAATATCTTCAGTGATGTACCTATTACCAGGTTATCTACTATAGGAGATATTAATGTGGTCTTGGAAACTGAACACTGTTTACACAAACACTAACATATTACACTATCTTAGGCGCGCGTCGATATTCAAGTTATCTTTCTCAGAGACTGAGGCTCAACTAACACTATGGTGCTTCGTCATCCATATACTAAATTTTATCGTGTTAATCCGCGGAAACAAAATTTCCCGAAATCCCTCAATTGTTTTTTCTTAACTATACAACACACCATAAGGTGTGTATTCATTCAAACTATCACCACACTCAACTATAACTATACTTCCAAATTCATCCAACAGCTTTCAACAACTTTACACTATCGTAACTTTGAATACTTGCAATCTAAAGCATGTTCAGCAACAGTCGACTTCTCTGTATGTCCATATTTTAAATGAGCTACATGCTCTTTAAAACGATCTTTTACCGACCTCAGTCTGCCCAACATATCACAATCATACTAATAATTTCATTAATACCACTTTTTTAAAATCCATTGTTTTATTCTAATGACTCAAGATATCTGAAATTTATTTCGAATATAAAACATGTTATTGAGTATATCAACTGCTGTAATATTTCATTAGAAGTGTCAAACTATTTATAAATTTGAGCTACACAAATATCTCCAAAAGTAGAAAAAACGTGCATCGCTATGTATCAAATGAAGATGACACTCCTTCATATCTCGTGCCAACTGAATGTTCATTTGTCTACTTCATCGCATCACTGTTTGATAATTTCAGTTTCGAGTAACTAATATCCATTCAAACTCAAAGTTGTCCCTTCATACTGAATATTGGCATATGGCACCTAATAAATTGATTCTAAACTTGTGATTGAATAGTTCATCCTTCGCCCGGATATAATAATCATAATCTTCTTAGTTCTTTTAAACGTTTGTGTAAAACTTACTTGGAAGTATAATAGTTTATGAAGAGTGATTGATTTTTTCAATTGAATTTAATGTTTGGGCTGTTACTTTCTGGAATCTACTTATATTGCTGTTATGAATGAAACTTACCGTTCTTATTAATCAGGCATAAGGTAAAGTGACTACTTGAGCAAATATTTTATCTCGTATTGCAAAATATGTACTAAATGGTCTATAGAAAAAACTGTTTCAGATAGATCTAATCTACATTCTGAAAAGTCATATGCAGGGATAAATTATATAGAAATAAAGTAAATCCAATTTAAAAGGCAAAAAAATGAAGAACCAATTTATGACCAATCCCAAAGGACTCATAACCAATTCCTAACCGCTCACTTTACCAAATGTTCATGAGCTTATTAATAAAAAGGTGAACAAATAAAAATGTCCATCAAAATAAATAGACAAGATTTTTTCAAAACTAAAACTAGTGTTCATTGCACATATGTAGCAAGTATAGAGGTTGCATTTCAGTAACACAGTTTGTTTAAAATCTTTGGTTAATTAAGTTATTCACTTTTGAACCAAATAATGTGATTTGGCCACTTCCAATTTGGATCAGTTTGGGTCATTGCACTAATCTTGCATTCCTTTTCCTGTATACCACGCAGTTGTCCTTAACAGAATAGGTTGTGTCTAGTTTATGTTACCTATTGTTTTTTGCAATGAAATCATTATCTAATTTCCATTATCCTTTTGTCGCGTTTTCCAGGGTGGGGGATCTCTGAAGCATAGATAAAAAAATACTTATAGATGGGAAACTGTACAGGTTGCGCCACCTTGAGAGTCCCATCAGTGCCTCTAACACAGATCTGGGGGCCTATTCTCGAATGTCGAATGACATTTGTCGTATTCTACATATGTCTATAGAAATTGTCGCACAACATTGGCATTCGGCATTCTCAAATGGGTTCGACATCTAAGTCGCATGAGATAAATTTTGTCGAATGACATAAACCGGCAACACCGAAATTTCTATATTATATCGTGTTCCATGCCACTTCTCTTGTAAAGTTGTAAAATAATGAAATGACAGTAGTAGTTATATGATCTGTGATGAGTGACAGTAATGATTTGGTTATTTGTTAGAAGTTAGAATCTTAGAATGTACAATGTATTCACTCGAATGTAGAACAAGAATAACAAGATAAACATGAAAAGTGAAACCAAAAAAAAATTATTGCTCCTTCAAGAGATAATGCACTTGCACGATTCCCTTGTTCTATTAAGGGTTCTAGAATAAAGATTGGTTCTCTACCTAATTCTTTAGTTAATCTGAACCTTTTAATAAACTTTCTGTCAGATGAAAATGTAAAAGCGCTTCTATATATCCCTCGTCTCTCTCGAGGCCGCTTTTACATTTCTTGATTTTCTAAATTTTCAATAGCAATTTATAAAGCTGCCATTTTCTCTGTTATATTTGTTACTAATTTGAGTAACATATAATTAGTCTTCTTAACTTGAAGAAGTGTTTCGGTTGGAAGACAAATTACCCCTTCTAGCCCTTGGAATAAAGTTTCCATTATTTTTTGAAAAATTGCTGGACCAGATGATATGCCAAAAGGCAATCTATTATATACAAAAAAACCTTTATGTGTAGAAATAGAGGTAAATTTTTTTGAATCATCCTCCAACAAAATTTGCTGGTAGGCATTTGATAAATCAATTTTACTAAATTCGATACCTCCTCCTAATTTTGCAAACAACTCATCGGCCCTTGGTAATGGATATTGGTAGTTTTGCAAATAAGGGTTGATGGTGATCTTAAAATCTCCACAGATCCTTACTTGACCATTAGGCTTAATTACAGGAACTACTGGTGTTGCCCACTCTGTATATTCCACTGGTGAAATTACCTTTTCAGTTAGCAATCGATTTAGTTCATTTTCCACCTTTTCCTTGAGTGCAAAAGGCAGGGGTCTGGCCCTAAAAAATTTTGGTGCTATAGAATTATCCTTTAAAAAAATGTTTGCCTTACTTTTATTGAAAGTTCCCAATCCTGGTTCAAATAATTTATTATATTTTTCAATTAGCATGTTAATTTGAACATTTTCATCAATAAAATAATTTTCTGATAACCCTAAGTTAAATAATTCTAAAAAATCTCTACCCAGGATTGGAGGCCCTCCATTTTTTATTACAAAAACTGTCAAATTCTTTGAAACATTTTTATAATTTACAATTAAATTTGCACAACCGATCGGTTTTATTTTTTGTCCCGTATAAACAAAAAATTCTTGATCCGTTTTATCTAATTTTAATTTTGGAAAATTTTTAAAATAGAATTTATCTGAAAAACAAGTGCTAGAAGCACCAGTATCAATTTGAAATCTAAAGTTTTTATTTAATATTGTGATCTCTGCAGTTAGCGGCTGTTTGCTGTTACTTTGAATTAAATTTGAAATCATAAACAACGAATTTTCTTCGATATCCGAGTCATCGGAACTTAATTTTTCGAAATAATTGTGTCTATTTTTACCTTTAATATTTTTAAAATTTTTTTCTTTGAAATTTTTTTCTTTTTTAGGACAAACAGGCGCTAAATGCCCTTTTTGTTCACAAATATGACATTTACACTCACGATACTGACATTTGTTACCAAGATGGTTTCCTCTTCCGCATACATCACATGTTCTTGGAACCTCTAAATGCCCTGACCAAGATGGCTGATAGTTTGACGTGGCTCTCCTTCCTGACCTGCGCATGTGATGAAGTGGTTCTTGCTTAATGGCTACTAGGTTTTGAGAATTTTTAATTGCGGCTTCCTTACTAGTAGCAATACGTATCGCTTCCTCAAATGTTAGGGTATTTTTTTCTTCGAAAAGACGGTCCATGACAGCTCCTTTTCCAATCCCCATTATAAATCTATCTCTCAGAGAGATATCAATAAATTGTCCAAAATCACAATGTACTGCCAGACTTCTTACTCTAGCGACCCATTCATTTATAGATTCGGACGACAATTTTTGTGCATTGTAAAATTTAGCACGTTCAGCAAATACCGATGTCTGACCCACAAAATGTTTATCAAACTTACTAACCAGTTCTGTAAAGTTTTTATCCTCTGGTTTATTTGGCAAACACAAATTAAACATTAACCGGTAAGAATCTTCTGATAACAAGTTTAAAAAAATTGCACATTTCTTTCCTTCGTCGGTTATTCCGTTTGCACCGAAATAGTTTGACAATCTTGGTTTAAATATAGTCCAATCGTTTGTATTTGTATCAAACTCCCGAAGATGTCCTATTAAATTGTTATTTTTTGCATTATCCGGCATTTTGACACTGTATCACTGTAACTTTTAATATATATTTTTATTTTTTACCTCGTCGCCACTGTTATATTTGTTACTAATTTGAGTAACATATAATTAGTCTTCTTAACTTGAAGAAGTGTTTCGGTTGGAAGAACTTTTAGTAAAATACGGTCTATTACCAATTAGTTTATTTCCAACAAGGTACACACGACAAGAGAGGACATCATATAAAACTCGCCAATAAATATCAAATTTGTAATAAACAAAAACTATAAGTACCTGCCATAGGCGTATCATTAAATATTAAATTAACAAGATATAACATTCTCTTTACAAAAATTTCTGAAACAGAACCTAACAAAAGTATTAAATAATGTTTTAAGTGTTTTCAGTTTTGACATGTATAACGTTAACCTATAAATTTCGCAAGTAATGAAATTCTTGCATTCGACATAAATTGTCGACTGACTTTGACCATTCTACAATTTGTCTATCAAAAATTTGCGAAGGCGACATTTGAGAATAAGAATATTCAGATTTTATTCGACAAAGAGGATTTCTCGCATGCGACAAAATATGTCACGGTTTGAGAATAGGGTCCCAGATGGTTGTGAACTTCGCTAAAAGCCGAAAAAGAAGATTCCTGTAATTTTACAGTTTTTGGCGGCATATTTAAAATTACTGTAGTTTTACTTTTATTGCAAAATAACAGTTATGGTCCATTTTTTGATATTTCATTTAAAGTTACTCAACATCAGATTGATATTACAATGATAACAATCAAGGAGTCAAGTAAAATTAAATGAAATATCAAAAAATGGATCATATAATGCCTGAAGTGAGAAAAATAAAGCAATAATCATCAAGTTCATATATTTTATTGAATAATAAAAGTATACAGTGAATGAAACATTTTTTTACATATTTCAATGACAAACATGAAGAAAAATAAATGTTAGGAATTCAACAACAATGCTGAGAAATTCAAAGCTGAATGGAAGAATAACTACTTCTGTCACTTTTCATTTCATGAAACATGTTTTTTATAGTATTCGCTAAAAATTTTCCGATTGTGGGCGCTGCAGTTGTCAAAGCTGTCAGTGGAATGGGGAAAACAATGCTAACCCAGATAATCTGTGGCTAACCCCTATTTGTTTCAATACACGTACTGTAATGGCGATTTGGTTTGTTCTCCCCATTCCAATTTTGCTCGTCCTCGCGAATTGAGAATCATCGACCAAAGTGGCTTCTAAATATGGCCGACTTCAGTTGAAACGTAAAAAAACCAGAGGCGTACATTAAATAATTCAATATCAACTTAAATTTATACTGATACTCATAAATAACCTTTCCAATACTGAAAATCTTTATTTTTTTAATATGGCTTCTCAATTTGACACAAGAATTGATGACTAATGTCACTAATGTGGCTTCTCAATATGGTGACTTCCGTCGAAAGTTGGTTAAATCACTACCAAGCTTAACCTCCCTCCTTTTTCTTTTACCTCGTTGAACTGGACAAACTCATGATACACGTCGTGAAACGTTGGTCTGCAGTTGTCAGGCAGTTAGCTCATAGAGAAATATAGGCAGTTGTCAGGCTAGGATCATAGATAACACGTTAAGATGTCAGCGCTGATATATGTTGAAGAATCTGCAACTACCACTAACGGCGTTACAGCTCTCACAAAATTAGAAATTCCAGTACTGACGGGACTCCCTATGTGGCAGCATCCTCGCGCCTTCAGAGCAGGGTTTTTTTACCTCTGGCGTTTTTTTCTCGGTCTTTTTTTTAATAATGCCTCTTTGATTTCCTTCCGTTCTTTCAAAATTTTCCCCTTTTCTATTCGTCTTTTCTTCCTCTAGTTTTTTTTTAAGGTATTTCGACCCTGGATTTTCTCTTTTCATTTTTCTCATTTTCTACAGGACTAGAACTGTGAGAGTTTTTTAGTTGACATTGATTTAAAAACAGGATCTATTTTCTTTTTCATAGGTATTGTGTTATATATGTTTTCAATTGGTAACAAGGGAGAATTGTTATTGTTTATTTTCAAATTTTCTTATGCATTGATGGCAGTTGATTGTATTGAAGCTAATGGAAAGCGTAAACAGCGGTTTTAAGTGCTACAAACCAGTGAAATACAAAATACTTTGAAGATAGGACGTAAAAAATAGTTTTAATTGGTTTTTCTTCTTCTCATTATAGCATTTGGAAGTATCAGGAAAAAGAACTCTTAATTATCGAAAACAAGTAACAAAAAATACTATTTCAGAACCTGTAATTCGTAATTCGTATATAATCGCAACTGATGGAAGCTAAGCCTCCAGAGAGTGTTGCCATTTAAGCTTTTTTCACGGTATTAGCAATAGGACTGGTAGAAAAACGGCAACTGTGTTGAGCAGCACGTATTTCGAGAGAAATGTGGAGTCTTGCCTCAGGGCACTGTTGTCAGATTCTAAAAAAAGTAGTGAAAATGGGGAATTTATTGTGAAATTAAAAATTTTTAGATAAACGGGATATAAAATGAAGAATAATCAACAACATATTTCTGGTGCTATTTGCTGGATGAATTGTTGAGGAGGCTGAGCCTCCTTAGCCTCCTTCGAGGAGCCGCCGCTACTGACAACAATATAAATATTACCATAATATCGGCCATATCCCAAGCTCCTTGCACACCAAAATCTATATTTAACTGACTCGGCATATCATCATAATTAATAACTTTACTTTATCAAACGAATGAACTGGATCTAATATCGATTAATCAAAGGTTATTATACTTTAAAGTATTCACAGTAAATAATAGGATACATACTTTGGAGACAGTGAAAGGAATTATGCTAGCAATAAATAAATCATGTGAAACTTGCATGTGCTTGTAGATTGCGTGTGGATAATGTTCATTCAATATATTCGGCTGGCATCCGCTACATAAATATATTGTTTCATTTACGGAAAGAATGAGATAGTTATTTATAAAATTGGTACTTGTATTTATCGGTTACTTGTTCGTTGCAATTGGTATGATAAATAGACTGCATGAAAATTAATGCGAATCGCATGACCTGTCAAGTTTTAGTTGAAAATGAAAACGGTAAGATTAAAAGTCAGCAGGATAACCACAAATATAAAGGCTATTTCACGATTATACGCTTGTCTCAGATTATAGGTGATAACAAATATTTCACTTGGCATACTCACAACCGCATTTAGAAAGTGGGAAAGTAAATTACTCCAATATTTTATTTTCCACAAATTCCAAATCGCCCAATAATTATGTTAGCAGGAATATACACTGTGTTATTTATCGCGGTAGAAAGTATTCGAAAGTGGTATGAAATTGGAGTTCGACTTTTTTAAACATAGGTAACTATCCATTTTTTATTATACCAGAGCGATTTTTAGAAAATAAAAAGTGCATTTGAACTTATTTTTTAACGATCTTTCTAAATTTGTTATTATTTTTGATGAGCGCTATTTGGTAAAAAAGTAAACTCGCCTTTGACAGTTTTGTACAGGAATCCCTGTCTTTTCTTATAAATAACACAGTGTATATATCCAAGTCAAAGATAAGAGCATCACTGAGCTTAGGTAAACATGTGACGATATTCCAGGCAAAAGTTGCAACAATACAACACTGTGCAGGAGAGCTATTAAAGCAGGAGTTTGAGGAAAAGATTATTGCCATATACTCCGACAGCCAAATGGCTATAAAAGCAATCAATTCCATGCAGATAAATTCCAAACTTGTTTGGGGCTACTTGGAGACGCTACAAGAGCTGGGCAGTTATATTATAGATTGTCCTTGACCTGAGTACCAGGCCACTCAGATCACAAGGGCAATACAGATGCAGGCTCGTTAGCCCGAGATGGTGCACGATGTGCTCCCATTGGCCCAGAACCCATCTGTGGTAGGTATAGCGAAAGCGTTGCAAAAAACAAATAGCGGTACTTGGACAAAAAAGCAGTCCCGAGAATGGCGAAGTAAGGCAGGTTAAATAGTTTATGGAGCATCCCTTGTCGAAATTAACGGAATCGGAATAGGAAAACAATCGGGATCCTGGTTGGGCTCATGATAGATCACTGTAGGCTTAACAAACATGTGATTGGCAGACACAACCATAGCACTGATACTGATCATTTCTGCCATGCAGGCAGATAAGTTTCTAATGCTATGAGTTTCATACGAAAATATACAAAGCTGTTTTTTTTTATTGTTTCGATTCCATATCAGTAAAAAGGAACAAAGCTATGGTTTTTGCTTACCTTTTCAATATCGAGAGCTTAATGGTACTGTAGGAAATTGGAGAAATAAAATGATTTCGGTTTACCAATGTTGATTTTTGTAATAAATTTGAAAACATTGAAATTTACAAAATAGTTCAACACCTCATTGTAGATTCAGTATTGAATTCAGTTTTTGAAATATATTCATTTGAATTTAACATTTTTTCGATTTGTCCGTATACGTTGGAAAATAGAGAAGTGAAGTAAATGTTCCACCAATGTTTTTTAAAAATTATTTTCTTTTTCTAATACAATATCATAGCATCATGTATGAAAAAGTAAGTTGATTTAGTTGGTCTATTGTTTCAGACGTGCCAAGATATAAATAAAGGAACGTCTCGGAGTCCTTTCATAAAGGATGACGACAGAAGATAACGGCAATATAATGGCAGGTCAATTCAAACCAACTTCGAGTAGCAACGAGGATATCAGCGAATATACTGATGCTGACGAGAGTATTTCAGCGCCAACGGAGATTCTTGCAGAAGTAAGCAGAAATATTTTTTTGTAATTTATTGTTATTCTAATATTCTGTGAAAAGTTTCGAAGAACACTGAGTGACTCAATGTTAAGTTTTTGCCAATAGAAAACATATCGACCCCTAGTAATTTTCTCTCAATTCTTTGAATAAATTCTGCTCGAGTTAGGAGACTTTTACGCTATCTTTCAGTTTTGCTTGTACAAAAAATTTGGGAACATTAAAATTATGCCATTTAGTATCATCAAAGTATATTTGGAAAACAAAATTTCACGAACTCAAAATTCCTTATAGTCCAGGAATATTAGTTTGTCAGTTTGCATTAGCTGGCAGTCAAACTTTCGGCTATCCTAGCTGCCACTATCAAGTTTATGTTAGCCATAGGACACACAGTTAAATACGAGAAAGTGGTGTTCCGTTATTCTAACCATACACTCTAACTGACAACTGTGTCATGATTTTTTCATGTTTGCTTACATTTTGCAACAAATATTATTTTAACTTGTCGTATGAATACCGTTAAATCCGTTACGAAAAAATGATAATATATTGATAGATAGATAGATATTTATTGCGTGCCAGGAACAATTTACATTGTATAGTACATGTCAACACGTTGCTTGTCAAAATACAGTTGCACATAAGAATATAAAAATAATATATATAAATACACATTACAAAAACAAACACTAAGTATTTTTTTTGTGAATTGATTTATTATGCAATCTGTTACAATGATAACAATAAGCACAAATTTGGTTTGACAACATGGCTTGAAGAGATTTGTTCAAAAACAAGGTATCCCCACATTAGAAAATATAAAATAAGTTGAATAAGTTCTAGTACATGTAAACAGAGTTTCACTATTACGTTTGACTTAATCTATTTAGTTTAAATTTAGGTCCAATGGTGTCTTTCGCTTTAGGCGATATGTTGCTTGATTTATTATGTCTAGTAAGGATAACGCCAACACATTAGGATGATTTTCCAACCGCACAAGATATTTATTACTACACTCCACAAGCACTTCCCTAACTGTAGGTATCTCCAGATCTTTGTAAATATACCCATTTGTAACAAACCATGGTGCATCGATCATTGTTCGTATTGTCTTGGACTGGAATCTTTCAATAATCGTTATATTTGATTTAGCTGCTGTACCCCAAAGCTGCAGGCCATACGGTCCATACTGGCTTAAAGACTGTGTTGTATACCAGTAATTTATTTCTGGTTGTCAGTTTTGAATTCCGCCCCAACGGCCAATAGTGTTTTTTTAAATTTATAACCAAGTTGTTTACGTTTAGTCCATATATGGGTTTTCCAGGTTAAGCTACTGTCCAAATGTGTCTATTTGGTTGAGCGAACCTTGTAATTGCGATGCTGCGATTTCGGTATCCCCATTTATTGCTAATATTGCTGTATCATCAGCAAAAGTTGAGGTTATGATGTTATTTGTCGGAAGATCGGCAGTGTAGATGACGTTCAAAATTGGTCCAAGCACACTTCCCTGTGGATCTCCTGCTCTTATGGAATGTAGATTTGTGAAGGAATCGTTATACCTCACACGAAAACATCTCTCACTTAGGTATGACTTTAGGAGATGATACATTGCTTCGGGTAAATTCGTCTTTAATTTAAAGAGTAACCCCAGATGCCAGACCTTGTCAAATGCTTGACTGACGTCAAGAAAGAGTGCCGCGCAATAACTTTTATCTTTAAAAGTTTTGTTTATGACATTAATGCCCAATTTCACCAACCATTTCCTAAAGTTAGGTGATACCTAAATCAGATTTTGGAATTGCTAAGTGAAATTCTCGTTTTACCACCCGCTAATAATTACTTGAGAATGACAATATTGGGTATTTTCTATCATGTTTAGGCGTTTCTTGGCGAATAGTGAAACGTAAATTCTATTTTGTCATTCCAAAATCTGTTTTAGGTATTACCTAACTTTGGGAAATGGTTGGTGAAATTGGGCATAACAATCCTATGTATCTGCTCTATAGTAAAATGCTCTCTCCTAAAACCAAACTGGTGATCCGGAATTAAGTTTTTATTTGTAATTGTCACTGCTAGTCTTCTTTCAATGAGCTTTTCCATGATTTTTGACAGGATTGGAGGAAGACTAATTGGTCGGTATAACGTTAGCTCATGCGGAGGTTTGCCGGGTTTTGTAGAAGGATAATTTCTGCTACCTTCCATTCGCTTGGGAAGTATCTCAGCCTAAATGCTGCATTAAATAGTTGTGTCAACATGACAACAGCTCTACGGGGAAGATTTTTAAGTATAACGCCTGTGACAAGGTCATATCCAGGAGCCTTCTTATTGCCTAAGTTGTTTATTAAATTTTGCACCTAACCTAACTAACCTAACTAAGTATTAAACATTACAATTAAAAAATTATAAAGATATGTTAGATTCAGGTACTGTTATAAGTAATGACAAATTGAGATTATTCAAGAGTCAAAAAATAAAAATAGTTTTGTTGATATCATTTATATCATGAGGTTCTGTAGTTATTAAAATTTTTTTAAGGTTTTTCTGAATTAGTTAATTGACCTTATATCACGAATTTGTTTTGGAAGTATATTAAAAAAGTATAAACATTTGTAAAAACAGCCCTTTTCCAGTAAAGTATTTTTATGGATAGGATAACGAAACAAGTCTACTTGTCTGGTGTCGTAACTATGATCAATTACATAGCACAGGAATTCATATACAGTGCTTTTCAGATAAAAGTATCCACCTTTAATAA
>CAJUYI010004588.1:0-18049 GCA_910591695.1 Galerucella pusilla
ACCATGAGTTTAACAATTCGTTCATTCTATTATTAAACCTATTTTCGTCCAGAGCACTTCAACTACATACTTCACAAAAAAAAAATCAGTAAAATTGCAAAAACTGACATGCAGACTGACGCCAAACGTATAAAGGTGGTGACCGTGACTGAATAATAGGAAAGGGTGAGAATTCTTTGCTTCAACTGCCACATAATTTGGCTAATGTGATTTCTCACGGGTGAAGAAATATGTGATTTGTAGCAAATAAGTTTTTTTCTCGTAACAATAAATGTATACAATTATACTGAAATACTTCGGTATAAAGTAGATCTTATTTGAGGCTTATAATCTATGGGCTTATTTGAAAAATGTAAATTTCTGTCAAAACTTTCAAATGATTTACTATGAATATTTAATTCGTTGTTTTAAAGTGATGGAATATTATTCAAAATGTTAGGATTTTTTCTGGGTAATAAAAACAATTTTTACCCAAATAGCATTGTTATATTTTATAACAAAATATTATATTGTGCTTTGTGAACTTTTATAGTTTCTGAAAAACAATTGTATGAATGTGTGCATATAGAAGAACAAGTTTTTTTACATTGAAAAAATTACACTCGAATAAATAATTTTTTTATATCAGAATTTCCCAATATTTTCACGTGAATATGGCTTCTTGATAATAAATAAGCAATGTTAGTTTTAAGCAAAGGGGGTCAAAGAAATCAGTTTATTTGTCTAGAAATAACTCTTCTCTCGGTGCACTCACAAAACAGCTATACGGAATATAATCTATTTGCTGAGTCTGTATATTATGCAAATATTGAAGGGTTGTGAGATTCACCTTTTAACTGACCAAAGTCTATTTTCCTCAAGTATAGTAACAGTGCGCAATTGAACATTAGTTCCGGATCCTAAATAGATTATTTTTAAGTGGAGCTAAACCAATTATTTTGGTTGCTTGCACTCATAGTACTCGTGGAGAAATCAATCAACTTTGTATTAACGTATACACAAGCTTGTTTGCAGTTCCTATTAGGCAATTCCACAAATAATTGCTTTATATTACTCGAATCATATTATTTCAATCTCTGCAATACTGAAGGATGTGAATTATTAAGATAAATCTCAATCACTCCGTATTAACTATCATTATTATAAAATTAATTGACTCAAATTCCTCAAATAATTAAAACAATCGCATACACAAATGGTAATGCTGGAATGAATGGAATATAAATATTTCATCAACATAACAAATAACATTGTTTTCAATAAGTTTTTAAACATATTTCACCGTTCTAAATTGCAGTATAGAATGGTGTTCATAAAGTTTCCTGGCAAGCAAACGCAAACATATGTGATTTTATGTTCATCCAAAGTTTTTACCTTCATCCAAAAGTTTCTCCTTAGAGAGCTAGCGCACTTTTAAGAAGAGCTGTTTAGTCAGTTTTTCTGGCCTTCAGGGCTGATGATCACCCTGAGCCACGAAAGTTTTGAATCAAACGATAAAATCAAACGTAAAATTTGGAGATCTTAGTGAATTTATGCATTCAGTCATCCATACCTCCATCAAACTACGATATAATCAACCATTCTGGCTTTTAATTAGAAGGGACAATAATATCACCTGTAAAAGGGTTTGGGGGGGGGGGGGGAGATTGATCCCCCGAAATAATTTTTTTTTAATGTCTTTTCAACAAATTAAATAGTAAATATCCAGTGAATTCCTTTGAGCTCTATAAAAAATATTCAGAATGGGACTTTGTGAAAGCTGAATTAGACTTGTGACGGATAAAATGGCTGGAAGAATCTGAACTAGATCGACCAACATGTGCTATAGAAGCTCTCGGAGAATGCAACCAGTCCTTATTTCCAAACATTCACAAACTTTCAGAGATCTTGGAGACACTGCCTGTTTCCATAAGTACCCCTAAGAGGACTTTCTCTTCTCTGAAACGCATAAAAACTTATTCAAGAAACTCCACAAGCCAGGAACGACTAAAATGTTTGGCGTCAATGGCGATGTCAATTCACCGTAGAGTTTACATCGACACCGAGGAGGTAATTGATTTGTTCGCTGTAAAGAAAGCTAGGAAACTAAATTTGATTTTGTAAAAAGATCTTGATATTTCTGTAATAGTTTTCTAATAAATATATATGATCATGTAACACCATTTTATTTCTTTTGTTATTTCATATTTCATGTTTTTCTACTGCTCCACCAAACCAAACCCCCCGAAATTGTTTTCTGGCTACGGCCTTGGTATCAGATATAAATTCTTTATTTTACTTAATGGAGATCAGAATATCCTCGACATAAATAGCTATGATAATTATATTTTTAAGTATTCAAGTATTCCAGCTGTGAACAATTATAAAAATCTAGCTTTTACTAATTTTCAAACTTAAAACTAAATTTTTAATCCCTCGGTTTTTTTTACCTATAGCAAAAAATGTATTGATAGTTTGAGAGAGATAAAAACGATTCCGATTACAATTGTAAACGTTTGACCCTCGCTGAGAAAAAAATCGCGCCAGGGAAGCATTCATAGCAATCGAAGTGATTATGGAGAAATCGCTGGAGAGATGAGAAATAGGGAGGGAGGCGATCAAGTTAACGAAGAAAAGCGAACAGCACGTTCTCTACAAGTCGCTTGAGGTTTGTGAATGGAAATTCGGGAAAAGAGCCACAGGACATATTCTCACTATTTAGTAGTATTAAAATTTGTTAGATTCAAAAGTAGTTTCATGATTTAAAGTCAAGTTAGAAGGCTGAAATTTTGCCTGCAACTATATGTTTGATGTATCTCTAATTATACAACTCTCGTGAAATCAAAATCCTCTGCATATAAGTGAAATGAGACATTTACTTATCAATTTACTTTCTATTAAAGCGTATTTTGTGAAATATGTAACTTTCCTTAAAAAATAATACAAGGAACGTTCATGCCATTACCGCAATGGCAGTGGTCGGTTTTCCATTGAGGGAAAATGCCTGTCGTTCGCAGAGCCTGCAGTTGTCGATGACAGAAAGTCAAATAGCTCGAGACAACTCCGTGGTCTGATATAGGATATTCTTGTGGCTCACCCAAATGAAAATTGCACATGTCCCATTTATTCAATACTTGCTAAAATTATGTTCTATAGGAAATTTTAAATATTGTTAATTTTTTTTTAATTATGATAAAGACATCCAAAATTTCATACGCGGAAATTTAAATCTGCTTTTTGTGAAATTAACAATAGAAAATAAAAGTACAAGCTGTAGTACTAGTGGCAGTTTTTTTTAGTTTCAAATGCTATAAGTAGATCCCAGAGCGATAAGACATAACTTATTTCCAAATAGATGAAATGTTAGGTTCTCAGTAGCATCCCGTGTGCTTTGAATGCCTGTGTGTTTGTGGAGCTATCCTAAGGGCACCTGGCCCGGTATCAGGTGAGAAAGATAACTAAAAATAAGAGTAACTTTACTTTAATTCAAATGTCTGATTTTTATATACGTTTTGTAGAATAATATTCTAGAGAAGTATCACAAGAAAGTGTCAGACACTTTTCATGGACCAAAACTTTTGTCAGACGCTTTAAAGCTCCACAAGCCTCCTGAAACGCTAAGTATTCAGTAAAGTTCGAATCTGTTGAAGTACATGTAACTTAGTGATAGTTGCCTTGATAACATATTTGAAAGTCAGACATGTGAAAGTAAATAATGTCTATTTATTTTTTGTGAAGCTTTAAAGCGTCTGACAAAAGTTTTGGTCCATGGAAAGTGTCTGACACTTATGATACTACACCCAAAAAAACTTGAAATGAATAAAATAATTCCTTTATTTAAAAAAGACGATCCTCAATGTGTCGAGAATAACAGAATTATATGTATACTTAGTTGTTTCTCAAAAATTATTGAATCTGCTGTTTACAAGAGGTGAGTTAATTATTTAGACCACAATAGTATAATCACGCAATCCCAACATGGTTTTCGCCAGAATTATTCAATCGAAACCGCTCCAATTGACCTTGTACAATATGTCCATGAGAATATCGATCAAAACAATCATTTAGTGGGAATATTTGTCGACCTAACCCGTGCATTTGACACAATTAATCCCACCTACTTATCAATATAACTTGAAGCAATGGGCATTAGAGAACCAATTCAATCGTGGATCAACTCATACATGTCGGGCAGAACACTCAAAGTGCAAAATGAAAATGGTCTCTCTGATGAGTTTAGTACCTATATTGGAACTCCACAGGGTGGAGTATTAGGACCACTTTTATTTCTCCTCTACATAAATGACCTACCCTCAAGTATAACAAATGGACACGTTTTTATACATGCAGATGACACAACGATTGTAATCGTAGCTGATAGTTTAGATGAATTACTTACAAATAACCATGATTGAGTTCATTCATTGGTGTTAAAAAAATCACCTCATTATTAATGAAAGTAAAACCATTTTTATCCAATTAACATCTCCTCTTAGGGAAGGCAACACTAAATTTCTTGGAATGGAATAAGATTCCAAACTAAAATTTAACCATCAAATTGACTCTTTCTGTAAAAAACTAAATAAACTCTACTTTGCTTTCAATAATCTAGAATTAAATTTTTATCAATGTCACCTACTTAACTTGTATTATGCTTTTATATACTCTGCTATCAGCTGCAATATAGTTGTGTGGGACCGAGCAACAGATTTTGAGCAAATATCCATTCTTCAAAAGCGATTCATTCGTCTAATTTTTAACTTGAGGTATAACGAATCTTATAGAGATACATTTAAGAAGAATAACATCATGACCTACACATGTATTTATCTTTAAATTGTTAACCTACACTTTTCTCAATAAGAGTAAGTTTCAAATAAATAGAGAAATCCATAATTATAACACGAGAAATAGAGGTGATATCCACCTTAATCGATTCAATCGATTTCAACTGAAAAAGTTTCCAATGTATGCAGGAGGTCAGTTTTTGAAATTGCTACCTGACTCAATCAAAGAGATAAAACATTTTAACAAATATAAGAAAAGTTTAAAGTGGTTTTTAACTGAAAATTGTTTTTATTCTCTAGACGAATTTATTGGCTGGAACAATAACACTTAATTTCTGTAATTTTGTCTATTTACTTCCACTTTAAATTTTAACAATACTTTATCAGTCTTGTAATTTCACTCCGTTTTGTAATTTTATTGTTTGCTACTAATGTTCTTATCAAGTTTATTACTGTCTAGCCTACTTTTACCTTAGTATTCTGTATTTGACTCGTCTTATGTCATGTAAATGATACACAAAGATTAATAAATTTATCCATCTATCTATTTATCTTATTTTAAGTTATTTCTCTCACCTGATACCTGCCCAGGTGCCCTTAGGATAGCACACGAGATGCTACTGGGAACCTTACATTTCATCTATTTGAAAATAAGTTATGTCTTATCGCTCTGGGATCTTACTCTATGAAAGATGATTGTGATTTATGTAATTTGTGTCTCATCATCAACATCAACGAGCTGTAGGACTTCGAAGATGGAAATTAAAAATAGTTTTTTATTTTTTATTATTAAACGACTTCTTCTTCTCCCTATTAAACGACTCTATTAAACGAATCTTATTAAACGACTTCATCTTCTTCTTCAAAGTTTCGGGTACAAACTCCTATGATATCCTGTACTTGAACGTGGTAAAATTTAGGAATGACTTTCGTATGTCCAGTTGAATATTTGTTCTCACCTAAATAATCCGGAACAATCTATGTTTGATCGTGTCAATTTTACGATTATATATAACCATAAGATGCGCGATGGAGAGAAAAATGACGAATTGTGCCGCTTTTTCTCGTTCCCTTATTTAATAGAAAAACATTTTTCGCTTGATTCCACCGAAATTGCAAAAAAGAGTTTTACGATCACAAGAACGTAGAGAAAAATTCAATTTATGGCGAGTGGAGATTTTTGTCCTGCGTTAGAAAAGGGGAAATTTTGTTAATATAACAAAACAACGGGATGAACAAATTGAGAAGAGCTGTAAGTAGCGAAAGAATGAATTGAAAAACTTAGTCTCGAAACAAATATTTGATAATAAATTGAGTAAGAGTTGATAATTTCACTCCCTTATGATGGGAATGGTGGATGAATTTCTAAAGCACGGAAATTACATCCATCTTTACTCGCTACATTTTAGGGAAGAAAATGGTAAACTAAGGAGAAAAAATCCATGGCAATTGCATACAGCAAACAACTATTGAATGTTTCAGAAAAAATTTAGAAGGACACTGTACTTTCATCTTGTTCAAATTGATGGTCTTTTTAAAAATAAAATCCCACTTATCCTCAACACAGCAGGGTCAGGGTTTGACATAAGAAACGAAATTGAGTCGAGCTAATTTTGGAGAAATCGCAAGTGATTTCTCTGGAGAAAACCTCTAAATATATAAATAGCTTGAAGAACTTCTCTGGCATTTCTCCATTACTGCATAATCCTGAGTAAATATCTGTCAGCCACTTTGTGGGGATTCTTGTTTAACTTTGAAGCCTTAATTTCAAGGATCAAGCCTATTTATGATAAACAGAAGTTTCTACTGAAAAGGTTCGAAAGAAAAGTTTCAGTTGGAAAGTTCCATGGCATGTTTATCGCAATAAAACTTGAAATACAGGACGGAAATAAGAATAAACTTCCAGTTACTAATTACAGAAGTTCACATTTGAAAAAAATTTAATAGCTACTTTCTCATTCATTTACAGTTCGTCGGAAAGCTTCACCAAGTTTGACCAAGTCGAATTAATGCACCAAACCGAAGTAGAAGTGACAGGACCATATGTCTCTGAGGGATATTCCGTAATGACACCACCAGGACGAAAATAGTTTCTTCATTTCCCCCGAATTTCCAATTACACATTCACTCCAAGCCAATGATGTGATGTTTAATGGGAAGAAAATTCAAATTACAATTGAAAACTTAGTATTCCTCAGAATGTTCATGTAAAAATATTCATGTTACATTCAAAGGTTCAGCTTCATACAATTTTGTTAAACCTGGAAGATTGTCCATTATAATTATTTGGACGATACTTCGAACCTCTAGTCATTGATTTTTTACAATAAATATACCCATAACATGATAGAATGACAAAGTTTTCCTATTAAAAGCGTCATTGAAGTTTCCTGGATAAAAACTTCAACTAAAACGAAGCCAATTAAAAGTTTAATTATTTAACAAATTCTTGCCTATTCGTATTTTTTACTTGTAAATACGTTTTCTTGTGGGTATTTCTATTCACAAAGTGGTAGTAGGAAACTATTTTAAACTTTGAAATGCTACCAATTCACCTGTGATCTTAATGGCTGATTCAATCCCAATACCAAAAGAAAATAAGTAATTTTGAGAAGACTGCTGTAGATATATATTTTTTTCTACAACCACTACTTATGCAAAACACGCTTTTCTACACAATTTTTTATACGCAAAGCAGGCCTTCTCTTAATTCTTTTGATAACCGTTGGAAAAGTAATGCTATGGCACTTTTGCACATCGGAATGTCAAACAAAGCTACCTATGACCTGTCAACGTTTTTTGACAATTCCACTTAATAGTGAATTTCTTATTGGTGAACAATTTTTAAATTTAAACCAAAAGTAAGTAAACTATTTATTTCATTATTATATTCATTCGAACTTATTGATTATAAAAACATTAACCTATTAAGCATTATTTTATGAATTATGAACCAAAATAATTTATCTTTTGAGTTGTCCAATTCGGACACTGAAAATACTCTTCCAGATATTATCCAAAAAGCTCGGACTGCAACCGAAAATTTGTTACCTGATGTTTCAATACAAAATTGTTTAAATTTCACAATTAACTATACATCCAACTGATTCTTCTATTTATTTTGATATTGAAAGTTTTCTCTGTTCTAAGTTTAAATAAAATAACTATATAAATTACATTGATAAATGTGGTTGTAGAAAAAATATTGTGTACAACTTGTGCGCAAATCACTTTTCCCAGTCACTAGATTTGCGGCACTCGCCTCACGGCTCGTGTCACAAACTTCTGCGCTCGTGGAAAAAGTGACGATTTGTGCACTAGTTGTACAAGCTACTATTTTATCAAAATATCTGCACTTTCTCCTCCGTGGACTTCCACCAGCTCTACAGTTTTCCTCCTGGGCCCACTGCGATTTTATCAAGAAGTGATTTGATATCACGCTCTGACAGAAGCTGTAACATTGAAAATTACTGAAATATTGTTAATCGACTCAAATTTGAAGGACCTTTGAGTTATTCCAAAAAAAAACCAAACCGGTTGCTTCCATGGATGGAAGAGTTCTTTCAGATGGTAGAATACTAATATTTGGGGGACTACTGGAAATATCCGAACAAGTTGAACATCTTGAAGTGATCCCCGATTCTAGACTGAATTGGATAACAAACTACCAGGGCGACTAGGTCTTTCTGGCAACGCAGAAGAGCTATGGGAGAACCTTGGGAATCCATTGTCCGAGAATTGGGTGTTGCTTCTCATCTAATGGTCTACTTTTTAAAATCTTATTTCAAAATTTGTAGGTCGTTATAATATTATAATACTATTATCCTGACATCTATGGAAGTAGATAGCATGGGAAATGGTACAAAGATTCAGCTTAAGTGTCTGGGCTGATGAGCACATCCCAATCAAATGAATGAATGAAAATACTCCAAATATAATCTTGATGTGGATCAAATAATTTATTTCCTTGAAAATAAAAATATAAAAATAACTTTTTGACAAAAATACACCTTTGACTTATAAAAGAAAACCTGACTCAGCGAAGAGAAACGTGTTTGATCCCAAATACACCCAACATTTCCTAATATTTGATACAATTGTGAAAACTTCCAGAGTAGACTTATCAAATTCTTATCCGTGAGAAACTACGCCGATACAAAGAAACTTCAGATTCCTGTCTTTTCACCGAAAGTGGAAAATAACAAGATAGTTCGTGACAGTTCGCTAATACTCCGAATTTAGTCGGATAAAACTTAAAACATCTTGTTTTCTGTGAGCACAAACTCAAAGTTTTCCAGATTGCTAACAATACTGGAGCGCAAACTTTAACCAGTCGGTTGGAACAACGAAGTTGTATGATATTTGCTGAATTCTCCACTAGATACCCAAATACAACGATTTAAGTTTCAGTTTTAATGATTCATTGGAAACAGATAAGTTGTCTGAGTAGCGAAGGAAGTTGGGATAAATCATTAAGTGAATTACCTTGAACATGTAGGAAACAGAAACTCCAAAAGTAAAGGTAATTTATAATTCAACTTCAATGTGATTTAATTAATTTTGTAGACATAAAAATAATCTTAATTCAGTTCCAGTTAATAAATAAAAGACTTTTTATGATATACCTACATGGTGTCCCAAAAATAAATATCAGTAACACAATTGAGTTAACTGTATATTTACAGAAAACCAACACATACTGATGTGACTATACCATATGATTCCAACCACCCCATGTCACATAAACTAGCAGCATACAATTCGATGATTCATAGAGCATTTTCGGCTCCTATGAACAAATTTAATTTTGATAGAGAAATTAATACAATTAAACAAATAGCCACATCCAATGGTTATCCTTTACATTTAATAAATAAATTACTTAATAGAAAAGAGAAAAAGATGGCGTTACAACTAATATTTCCTAAACAAACTAAAGAATTAACAAATTACAAAACCATCACTTATGCTGGTAATATTTCCAATAATATTTCAAAGATAATATCTTCAGCAACAAATACAACAATTTCTTTTAAAACAGAAAACAATGTAGGTAGAAATTTGCTAAATGTAAAAACAAAAATAACCCCATTAAGAAAATCTGGGATATACAAACTTAAATGTCCGGATTGTAATGCTGTCTATCTTGGTCAAACCAGTCGTAATTTTGAAATTAGGTACAATGAACACTTACGAGCATACAGATTAAAACAACCAGATAAATCACATTATGCAAAACACCTACTTGACACTAAACATTCAGTAACACCTAACACAGAACCAGAAATACTACATGTTTGTGATAAGAAGCAAGAACTGGACTTCCTTGAAGAATTAGAAATTAGAAGACACTTAACAGACCCACAATATGAAGTCCTCAATGAACAGCTGAATCTAGGAAGTTCTCCATTATTAAACTGTCTTCTTAAGTAATAATTGTAAAGATCAGCAGATATAGTTTTCCTGGTTTCCTATATCATTGCACAGTTATACTGATCTTAAATGGGACAAAGATATCCAGAATATCCCCATAGGGCTAATAATATCAAAGCTACTATTTGTAAAATCTTCTTCTTTTTTCTATTCATATATATTAAGTCAATCACTAGATAGGGCACTATTTGGACTAGCCAAATATATATCAAGTATACATCATGTCAAAAGTAACTTCTGTCATTCTGATGATGATATTTATATCGAAACAATTGTCAATTTACTTGCAATTTACAGATTTTTACAAATATATTGTGGAGTCATTTAAAAACAGTTAGTTTCATTTAAAACCAATATGATCAGTAACACAAGCTTGCATAGTTCTTTTTATGACCTTACCAAATATACATAGTTGATATTGACGGTCGAGAAGGGTTCCTATTATTCATAAATATGTGATAGACAGAGGAAGGGTTAAATTGTGTAAAGTTAGACTTCGTTTCATTACGGAAGAAGCCGATAGAGTCTAGAAGTTGCAATTATATGCGCGAAGAAGCTGCATATAACAATATCTGAACATCAATATCGGTAGTAGGCTTTGACCGATGGCTTCTTCCTTAATGGAACGGAGTCTACACATACTATATTGGAACACGATCAGAAAAACATTCTACATTTCATTCCCATTTTTTATTATCTTATTATGTCATCTACATATCTATCCGACGTTCTGGACTCCCACACTCATTATTAACTCATATTTTTTAAATACGGACATGAAATCACATCCAATCCCAACAAATCAAGGGAAAAACTATTTAAATTTTTGAGAGACACTGTAAATTTCTCCCATCTTTAATTCGTCTGGGAAAATCTCTTTTATCAGTTTCTGTATTCCATAAATCCCTGGAGACAACCGAATCGATCAACGAAAACGAAAAGGAAGTTAATATCTGAAGGTACGAGATTCTCGCTTCAGGAGATGTGGAAATATGACATTGAAATTCCAGATCGCGAGTTGTCCATATATGTGAACTGTTTCATATTTGAAATCTAAAGCAAGTTCAAACAAAACAAAATTCAAATACCCTCAAATACGATATCTATATATTTTCCGTTGAAAATAAAATAGCTAGTGGTGATCAGTATGTTTTGGATTAGTTGATTTTTCGTAACTAACCAAAATAACTACCTACTTTTCTACTGAACTCCTACTTCACCTCTAGCGAGGGGATAGTCTGTAATCTTCAATGTCTTTCGTTATAAAGTTTATTTATAATCAAAAAACAATTCAAAAAATATATCTACAAATATTAATACATCTAGTTGACCTTAATAATAAAATAAAATAAAACGGATAAAGCAAACGCTTGTTTGAAGAAAATTTAAAATATAATGGGTAGGTACAAGACAATAAAAATAAATAACAATAAAGCACATGAAAAAAAAAGAATAACTGAAAATTAAAGTAGTGACAATACACAATAATATAATTATATAATTCAAAAATTGTTGGTACAATTACTTAAAATTGTATGGAAAAAATTTTATCTAAGATCCCAATTTATTTAAGTCTCAAAATATGAATGGACAATACACACAACCAAACTTATATGGTATGACCTAATATTTTGTATTATGTATGGAATATATGAAAATAATTTATTTGAAAATAAAATTCATTCTTTTTCCAATATTTTGATAAAAAAAATTTCACATACGGATTGAAAAATTAATTATAATTCACAAAACAAACCTAATGGCTCCTTTTTTAGTTTCTGAAAATTAATTAGATTTGAATTAACTAGTGAAAAACAATAAAAAATAGGAAATTATCAATTATAATGCCACCTCTAGCCCTTATGCAATCTTCAATTCGCGCTGGAATGCTTCTGATTGAATTGTCAACATTTTCTTGCGGTATGTTTTCCCATTCTCCTAATGCTGCTTGAATGTGCTATGCGATATTTCTTGTAGAGTTCCGACGAGTTCTAATTCTTTTTTTAAGCTGGTCCCACAATATTTCAATTGGATTTAAGTCCGGTAAACATGCAGGCCAGTCCAAAATGGTGACACATTCCGTTTCAAGAAATTCTCGAGCCAATCTACTGGTATGGGGAGGTGCATTATCTTGCATGAACATAAAATTATCCCCAACTGCACCTCGCCAAAGCCTAACTACCGGTTCTAACACCAAATCAACATACCCTTGTCCGGTTAAAGTTTGTTGGAGAGGCAGCAAAGAAGTTTTTGTTTCTCTTATGATACCTCCCCAAAACATTACTGTTCCTCCTTCATATTTTGGGATAGATCTGGCAATCTGAAGTCTAACTTGTCGTTCTGCATCTCTGAGAACCCGAATTCGACGATCATCTGATTTAAGGCCAATTCTGGTCTCGTCTGAAAAAAGAACATTTTTCCAATTTTCAATTGTCCAGTTTTGGTGTTGACGGCACCAATTTGGCCGGTCAGTTTTGTTTTGCCTGGATAACTCTGTATCCCGTAACTGTCTCCTGATGTACAACCCTCGAGCACAAAGTCTTTTTCGTATAGTTTCAACTGAAACATTTACACCTGTAGCTTCTAGAAGTTCTCCTTTCATCTCTGGATGAGGAACATTTGGATTTCTTCTAGCAATTTGGCACACAAAGCGGTCCTGTTGTTCAGTTGTAACTCTTTGACGACTTTGTCTAGGCCTATTTTTGAGAGCTCCAAGTTCTAAATACCCTACATACGTCTTTGATACAACACCCTGGGAACACCTACTATCTCTGCTACGTCTCTTTGGGGCATGCCTTGTTCAATGAGAGCAACAATTTTTCCCTTTGCACATATGTTAGTCCAACATAAGGCATTATTATCTTCTTTGGGCCGGAATAAAATTACAGGACTAACGTGATTTTACTACTGAACACAAAATTTGAAAGTTTATAATAAATGTGATGTCGTTTATTTCTCGTTATCATGCTTATTAACAGCAAGAAACCTTAACTTCGACTAGCATACCCAGTTTTTTACCTATAAAATATTTTAGTCATAAATACTGAGTGATTCCATTTAAGTTTGGTTGTGTGCATATTCTTCCAATTTCCTCTTCAAAATCGGTATGATGTGTCATTTTTCTTAAATCATTTGGAATAACGTTGTATAATTTGGATGCGAAATAAAAATAAGATTTTAAGTAGGTGTTTTGAGCATAAGTGGCACAACGTAGTTCTGTCTTTGACGTGTATTATATAACAAATTTGAATGTTTATTGGAATTAAATTTCATGATACAGCAGAAGAAATACAATTGCCTCACATCCAGTATATTTGTTTCTAAATGTAAAGTCTCAGTCGAATATCTAAAACTTTTTGAATACCTATATAAGTTTGATGAATCTTTTTCTTTGTAACTTCTAGAGATTGTAAGTGACATTTTGATGCTGCACCCCAGGCAACTACAGCATATCTAATATGACTCTCAACAAGAGAATGATACAGAATTCTAAAATTTTTCACAGGTAAAATATTTTCTAAGTGTCTAAATTCATACAAAATGCTTCTCAGTTTGTTCACTGTATATTGAATGTGTACATTCCACTTCAAACGTGGATCCGTAATTACACCTAGTTATTTCATTTTTGTTGTAGGTAAAATATAGAATGTTTCGGTACTAGTACCAACTTATTTTTAATTCGTTAAAAAAGGAGCTCCAGATAAATTGCAACTAAAGGGTAGATAGTTGGTTTTTTCAAAATGTATTGTTAACAGCTTACAGTCAAGATATTTTTTGATTAAAATAAAATCTTTCTCTGTTTGATTTTTTAAATCCGACCAGGTATTTGCGGTATAAAATATAGCCGTTTCGTTGGCAAATCTGGTTATAGCTCCTAGGCTTCTCAAAGAAAATAAACCATTAATATGAATATTGAATAATGTTGGACCAAGTATAGATCCTTGTGGAATACCATAATTGATCATTTCCTTGACACCCCTATCTTTACAGCCTGTAGTCTACCGATTAAATAATTTTCAAATAAATTTAAACATTTTCCTCTGATACCAATATCCTCTAAAGATTGCGAGAGCAATCGATGTCTCACAGTGTTAAAAGCTTTGGACAAATCTTTAAATATGCACAGAAAGGGCTTACTTCCATTCAGTGATTCAGATGCTTAGAATCTATATTTTGTGTATAAGCAATAGGGTGCTGTGAACTTACTAAGTGACACTCTTGACAGCGTTTGGCTTGCCTCAAAAAAAAAAACTACAAACTGTGTTATAGTAGTGATTATCATGGAATGGAAGATTTGAATTCATATCTGGAAAGATTTCGCAAAAGTGTACTTCTGGGATAACACGTGTTTACTTGTAAGTATTCTAATGAAACTATCCTGAGGTACTATTTACCTAAGAATATGTCAATATTATACGGAAGCAGAAATGGAAGTATTATTTTTTCAAGTTGAATATGTGAACCTAAGACAACTGCTGTTTGCTGCTAATAGCCGCCAATAGGGTCAATTGTATAAGAAGATTTTAAAAATTAACCGCTTGCCGATGAATTTTACGAAGTTTCCGCTATTAGAAATGCTTTAATCTATAGGTACATTGTCAAGATTAGGATTCAAATTTCAGCATGTATGGTTTTCCGTTAATACTTTGAAGCTTATTATGCATAAAGATTAGCAAGAATGGGTTAGCAGATTGTCTTATTTTTAACTGGGTGTTAAAATTTAACATTTGCTTACAGAATTGCTCCTAATGGCTGCTGAAACAACCTAAAAGTATTCTGTCAATTATTAACCAACTTGACGTTCCACCCCTGAACGGAAAAAGGAATTCAATTGTTGAAAGAATACCCCTTGGACATCGCGTTACATCAATGGATATTGAATGGAATTCAAAGATCGCTTTCTATGTCACTATTGTGCAGTTGAACCAATCGTTAGAAATATTCCTATCCAATGACCTCTCTCAAGCGGTTTTCATTCTTTTATAATGTTATTTTAAAATGTAAAGTGCAACGACAAAGGTTTTATTGATCTTGAAATACTTTACTTTGCATAGAATGGAAGATGTTTCTGTAAAATTTAAATCTAACATGGAAAATGGTTATGTGATTTTAATAAAAAATTGTACAGTGGAAAGACAATAACATGATGTTATACAGGGTCTCGTGACTGATGGAAAAATCCGGGTGCATATAAAGTATGTTATAGTCTGGTCGGTCCCGAGAAAGGCCGCATGTAAACAAGAACCATGCGTGATCTATTCCAAGTCAACTGCGTATTGGAAGACTCGCATTAAAAAGTTAGCAATAGGGAAACAGAATACGCAATTACGCAACCTTATTCACGTTCATTTCTTTAAAGTGAACCGACTTTAGTATAATATCAAAATGACAATTACCATCCAAATTTTTGTATGTAAGTAGAGTTTATAGTTTCACTAACTTCGCCCACTTTGTGCAGATGTTTCCTCATGGTGCAGTGTCGGTCCAGGTCGGTGAGTGAAAGTTCCTTGTATAGCTTGCTTGTTTATTAACTCTCTTTATAGAGGGGTTCTTAGGTCAAACTACATTTAAGTTGGTGTTCTCAACCAGTTCCCGCTTCCACAAAATCGTTCCGGACCTAAGAAGTCTCCAAACACTCTGAAAGCTTGGGAAAGGCCACAAGTAACTTTCAAGCGGAAATAATCCCGCCATAAGAAAGTGCGCCCAGTTCAATATTGATGAAGGATAAAGAAGACAAAGGATCATCATAATGTCGGATAGTCAAGTAGCCATTAAAGCACTGAGCTTTCGTGTGATCAGTTCCAAAATGATGTGGGAATGCCTAGACAAACTCAATGTACAATACTTAGATTAGGAAAGCATATGGATACCGCACTTTGCCTTATTTGACACTTGCGATCTGTCACACACTTTTGCTAAACGCCATTTTATATGTGGCAGACAAAGCGAAAACAGCGTGTGTTTCTTTCGTGAATTTTTAAGTGAAAATTATTAAGATTGTGATTTATTTTTGAACTGAAAAATGGTGAATTGTTGTGCTTACGTATGCCGAAGTCGAAGCGAGAAAAAGGAGATCGGAATTTCATTTTACAGGTGAACAAATAATTATATGTACAATGGACTATGTAGTTTTGTTTCTTTCAAATGATGAAATGATTTTTAAGTATGTAATTATTCAGTCTTTAATTCAACTAATACTAGTATTTGGATGACAAGTTTCAAAAATGTTCATTAAAGATTTGCATATATAACGTATATTCTATGTTCAAAACGACCATTATAGCAGTGGCGTGGGTAACCAATTTTTAAATTTCTCAAGATTAAATCTAGGTGATCATTTCTATAATAGATTAATTTATTGACTTCCCTCCTTTGATACAAACCCATTTTGTGCCTTTAACAAGCATTCATTCATTCTCAAAACAAATTGGTATTATTACATTGGAAAAAATGTATTACAAACATTATGTTACGCCGCTGACCCCATCCGCGATGTGGCAGGCGGTAACAGTTTCACGACTATGGTTACGCGTCCACTCTCTTTCCTTGTCTAAGGTACAATACAATCCTTACTATGGATTCCAGGACACACTGGAATAGAAGGAAATGAAATAGATGAACTAGCAAAGAGGGGAACTGAAATACCTTTCTGGGGGCCTGAACCCTTTTGCGAAATCAGCCCCAATGTAATATTGGAAGAAATAGGTGAAGCCAAGAAAAAGAGAAGATCTGACCATTGGAAATATCTAGTAGGGCTTATACAATCAAAGACTCTTCTAGGTGACTACCACCTGTAGAGATCAAATGAATGCATAAGTCAAAGTAAAACTGCGCTAAGAGTTTTAACAGGCACTCCAACGGGACATTGTCGCCTGAATGGGCACCTGGAGAAGCTCAAAATAGTGGAGGAAGAAAAATGCAGATTTTTTGGAATGGAAGAAGGACCCTCCATCCACATACTTTCCAACTGCACAGCACTTCAGAATCCTAGAGCACAGCACCCTGTATAGGTGAGGAACATTTACCTAAGTTCAAGCCTGCATACATCCTAATTCTCCTCCGGGAAATAGGACTAAAGGAACTACTAGTTTCTGAGACTCTCCTTACCCCAAAATACATACATACATACATACAAGAAGTCTCCTTTAGAACCTTCTTCAACTATCTGGTCCACCATTTCATCATCTGCAATCCACTTTTATTTCAGCACCCATATTAGAGCCCTTGCCAGCCTTGGAAAACTGTACATGAATTCAAATGTAATGGAAGTAATAATCAATCAAAGCTATTGATTATTTATTGTTGTTACCTTGAACATAAATGCCTATATTATGGAAAGTATAATAAAAATGATAGAGAACAAAAAGAATTCCAGAAAAATAAACTGGTTACTTCCTTTTTTAACAATAAAATGTATTATAAACGTTCAAATAATACAATATAGAAGTTTGGTCGATACAAATGTTCCATTACAGTGAATAAAATGTTTTATTGATAATTTTTTTGTTTTGCATCCAATCCTCATATATCATAAATATGTCGCATGAAAAATATTAATCTACTAACGTTCCTGTTCTACGAACGACAATAAAACAATTAACGAAAAAGTTAACATGCATTAAAATTTAATGAGTATATGTATGTGTGTGTGTGAGTGTGAGGGGGAAAGCCCTTTTCTAAACAAATCGATATGCTACACACGTATAAAAGAAGTATTAGCGTGACACAGAAACATTGCCACATTGTTTAATGTTTTGTTCTTGTTTTGCTTAATAACTTCAATTTCTTTCGTAGACTGAATTTATTATAGGACCTTTAGGTTTTATTGGACACCGAACCACGTTTACCCG
>CAJUYI010004590.1:0-14228 GCA_910591695.1 Galerucella pusilla
CTAATAAATTCGACTAAAAAGTCTTGAGCACTGTTTATGACTGAATATATATATATATATATATATATATATATATATATATATATATACAAGGCTATACACTCCGGTTGGAGTTGTAGCCGCTCAAATTGAGCTCTGTTGACCCTCTGTGTCTTGTGGGGGGTCAGCCCACGTTTTCCTTGCTGTTTATCTACAATTTATTAGAGGTTTTTGCAGTTTCAACAATTGTTCTCCACTTCTTTCTGTCCAGCATCTGTTTCTCCCCGCCTTGTACTCCTAAAATTTTTATATCTTTCACAACCTGATCTTCCCATCTAATTTTTGGTCTTCCTGGTAATCTTTCCTCATTCGGTCTCCATTCTGTAATTCTCCTCACCTCCTGTCCTTTCTCCATTCTTTTAACATGTCCATACCAACGAATACTTTTTGATTTAATTGTGTTTACTATGTCCTCATTTTCTAATATATTTCTAATTTCATAATTCATAAGTCTTCGGTACTCGTTATACCCTAGTTTGACTGGTCCATAAATTTTTCTAATTATTCTTCTTTCATATATCCTTAGTTGCTCTTCGTCCTCATTTGTCAATCTAATAGTTTCTGTCGCATATGTAACCACCGGTTTTATCGCCGTCCTGTAGACTCTTAATTTTGTTGCTCGGCTTATTCTCTTACTTTGCATGATGTTTTTAAATTTATTATATGCTCTATACCCCGCTTGAATTCTTTGCCTTATCTCGATTTTTGTGTCGTTTTTGTTACTAATAATTGTTCCCAGATATTTAAAGGTGTTAACAATTTCAAAACTGAATTCATTTAACTTTACTGTTTCTGGTTGGTAGACTTCCTTCTTTCTTTTCATTTCCATATATTTTGTTTTCTCCTGATTTATTCTTAGTCCTCTTTTTCCCGCCTCCTTTACAATTTTCTCCAATGTTTCTTCAAGACTCTTTCGGTCTCTAGCTATTATGGTTAAATCATCAGCATATGCCACTATTTGTTTTGATTTATTAATTATGCTTCCACTGATATTACAAGTCTTAATTATGCCATCCACTGCTATGTTAAATAATACCGCTGACAACCCATCTCCTTGCCTTACTCCAGCATTTATTTCAAATTCCTCCGATGGACCTTCCCTTGTCATTACTCTTGCCCTAGAATCTTTCATCGTCATTTTCACCAACCGTATGATCTTTTGAGGTACATTTAATTGTTCCATATCCTTTATGATTGTCCTCCGTTTCAGGCTGTCGAAAGCTTGCTTGAAGTCAATAAATAGCATTTGGACTCCAACATTGTGTTCATAACATTTTTCAATTACCTGATTTATAGTATGTATGGCATCTACTGTTGATTTTCCTTTCCGAAAACCTTTTTGGTACTCCCCTATTTTTGATTCGATTACCTTTTTTAGTCTTTCATTTATTATCGTTGTTAGTATTTTATATACACTGTTGAGTAAACTAATTCCTCTATAATTGCTACAAATATTAGGATTTCCTTTCTTCATTATTGGTATAATCATACCCGTAGACCATTCTTTCGGCATTGTTTCTGATTCCCATATTCTTCCCATGATTTTAAATATTTTATGTCTTAGGTCATCTCCATATTTTATCAGTTCATTTATTATTTCGTCTGTCCCTCCTGCTTTGTTGTATTTCAATTTATTAATTATGTTGTTACATTCCTCTTCGGTCGGTTCTTCGTATTCTATCCCTGTATCATTATCAGTCATATCATCTTCTTCATACTCCCCATCTTCTTCCGTTAATAAATTCTTGAAATATTGACTCCACTCTTTTTCTTTGATATTTATTGTAGTTGGTTTTCTATTTTGTTTCTTTATATATTGATATAATTTTACATTATTTTTATTATCATTCTCTAATATGTCCATGCTTTCATTTAACCATTTTATTCTCTTTGCCTTTATCAACTTTGTGCTCTCTTTTCTTATTTCTCTGTATTCATCATAAAAATTTTGTTGCTTAGTTCGCAGCCATTTTAGTCTGGCTTCTTTTTTGTCTTTTATCTTTATTTTACATTCTTGATCAAACCATTCATTATTCTGTCTTGTATCTTTTGTACCAACCACTTCCTCTGCTGCCGTTATTATACTTCTTAATTTCTGCACGTTCCATTTCCTACATTTTATTGCCCTATTTACTATATTTACAATTCTCATTTGCATTTTGACAATTACTAATTGATGATCAGTATCAACACTTGTTCCTCTGTATGATCTTACATCCTGTATCATCTTTGATCTTCTTTTTGCTATTAGAACATGATCTATCTGGTTCCCCGTTGTAGTCCCAGGTATAATCCATGTAATTTTATGTTCTTTCTTATGCTTGAAACTAGTGCTGCTAATATACATGTTGAGCTCCTCAGCTAAATTACATAGTCGCCGTCCATTATCGTTAGATATATCATGTATAGTGTGCTTCCCTGCAACATTATTTAAGTAGTCTTCTTTTCCTATTTTGGCATTCATATCTCCAATAATTATTACTGTATCATGTCTTACTGTTTCCTCACATGTCTTTACCAATTTCTCGTAAAATTCATCTTTGTCTTCATCTTTTGCTTCTTCCGTCGGTGCATAACCATTAATTATTGCAATATTTGCCATGTGGTTTTTTAATCTTAATTTTGATATTCTACCGCTTATAACTGTGTAATCTAGTATTTTATTTCTTATTCTTTTGCTTATCATAAATCCTGTGCCGTTCTTTCCTCGACTGTCTTTCCCTCCATAAAACAATATATATTCTTCTTTGTTTATTTGTCCTTCACCTTTCCAGCGTATTTCTTGAAGTGCCAATATGTCTATTTTATATTCCAACATCTCTTTTGCAATTTCCTCCATTTTTCCCATTGTCAGCATTGTTCTGATATTCCACGTTGCCATTCTCACTAAACTCTTGCGTTTACTTTTCTTATTTTTACCCTTACTCATTATCCATTTCATTGCATTGTCTTCATTTGTATATATCGCATTTTCTTCAGCTACTAGTTTTTTGACTTCTTCTCTTTGTTGCCTCCTCCATGTTCCGGCGAACGATCGGTTGCTGTACGTTTCTTATCATCATTTTCTTTTAGCTTTTCATCCTCAAATTCAACTGCTCCATAAATTCTGTTGTTTATAATTAGTTTATTAAACTTAAGTACTGCATTGTGTCCTTGTTCTCTGGCTATTTTTACTTGAGGCAGTAAAATTTTCCTTTCCCTTTGGACTTTTTTCGAGTAGTCGTCATTAATCCAAATATTGGTACCTTTTAGCTTTTTACCTTGTTTCATAATTTCTAATTTTTTGCTCCATTTTTTGATTTTAACTATGATTGGTCTATTTTTGTTTCTTCTAAAAGTTCCAATCCTGCTGAATTCTATCAAATCTTTTTCTGGGTCTACTTCTACCTCTATTTTTCTCATTATTTTTTGTACTGTTTCCTTTATGTCTTGTTGGCTCTCATTCTCCTTATCTTCAATTCCTTGAATTACTATGTTATTGCGCCTTATTTCCCTTTCTATGTAGTCTAATCTTTCTTCTTGCTCGGCGATTATTTCTTTCAGCTTATGATTTTCCTGTTTCAATTCAGTTATAATATATGCATTTCTGTCTATTTTTTCTTCCATATTCCTAAGACTATCTTTAATCTGCGAGAACATTCCTTTAATTTCTTCCATATCGTATTGATCGATGTTCATTTCTTAACGCACCTTAACGAGTTCCGCGTCCCGTCAAGCTTCGTTAGTCACCTACTCAGTTCAGCTTCCAACACTTACCCGGGCTGGCTGAACTCGTCTCGCTGCGTTATTATATTTTAATTTCCTTTTTGAAGTCAGTCCGGGACTGTATTTTTAAACAAGTTCCCGTTATGACTGAATAGACAATGCAAAACTAACCTATCTGTCTAAATTGTTTGCCCTGCACGGCCATATTGGATCACGTGATCTGGATTGCCTAATTGATAACTATGCCGTGGTCATTTCTATCAACACTCGCCATGATAGAGCGGGTGAATTGAAATAATCAAAAACAAGATTTAGAAAATATGAGATTCTGATGATAACTTTACAATTTCATGAACATCTAGATTTGAATCCTCAACAACTTTTGTGTAAGACATTCTTCGATAAGACAGTAAGCCGGAAATTCCAGAAATAAAACGTTTTTCCCCATATTTCATCCTCCAATTTTTGGGGGTAGCTGGGCATCGTGAGCTGGCATTTTCAACCTGTTTAAAATAACCTCTAAATGAACTTTAAAGTTTTTGTCGAAAAAATCCAAATTGTTGTATATTTTTATTCCTTTTTTCTCAGTTATTCGTGTTTTTTTCCATTTTTATATCTATGTGCGTTCGTAAAAAGAAGCACCTTGGTAATTCTTCAAAGTACATCATCCATTTATCGTTTGCTGCCAAACATTCTATCAATAGAATATTTTTTATCCTTGAAAGCTTCCTAGATTATTCCAAATATTCCCGTCACGCGTGTTCTGCATGTAACCTCCAACGACAGAATACGGAATATGGAATCAGACTGAAAAGTGTTCAAAACATCCACATTTAACGGCTTAAGCAGCATTTCCCTATATATCTTCGAATTCTTGTCGAGGGACGTATTAGATATTTTGGAACTATTTTTAAAATTAAATATTTTCACCAAAAAAAAATTATTGCTCCTAATTTTTCATACTTTATTTCAAAATTTTCATCATTTAAGTCCCATATGGAAAAAATTGCAGGGAAGTTGGATGACGACTACAAAAAAAGGTGGTAAATATCACTATAAGTTAAAATAATACCCTTCTTGGTGTGCGTCATCTATTGTGACGTATATCCGGGTTTTCGGCATGTCGTTTATTTCATTTGCTATTTTCACATAAAGGTAACCTTAAATTTGATAAATAAGATCATCAGGATTGTATTTAGCCAAATTCGAAAAGGCTATGCAATCAATAATTACCAGCTTCTTTTTCTAACTCAAAATACTTGAGAACTTTCAAAATACTGATGTTTTTCCGTGTATTCATGCATATTTTTGTATTATTCATATAAATAAAACAAAATGATTAATATTCACTTTTCATAAATAATAATTTACCGTAAACAACAAAGTACAGACCTGTCAAGAACTGTCAGTGTGAGAGTAGAAAAAGACGTAAGACTTATTGCCGCTACGAAAGTAACGCCTTCATAGTATTTTAAACTCTCGATTGATAGGTTGAGCTTGAGCGTAATCTAAACATCAACCAATCAAATTTTTGTATGTCAAAGATTAGGGTTAACATTTGTAATACATTTAAACGGTTCATTATTGTGATATTTTGATTACGATTAATCACAGACCTGCCTTTTTTCCATTTCTTCCTACGTAATGTGTTAGAAAGACATTAACAATCGATGACGCACACCAAGAAGGGTATTATTTCAACTATACTAGGCTTTTATTTAGTGAAATAAATAAATTAAACATGAAGCATCGTTTGTAACGCCACTGGCATGGAACGGTAATCACTAGGGGACGTAGATAATCAAGACCGATTTTGATTTATGCGCAAGACAGTTGGCAAACTTCACGTGGCTTATTATTATGTGAAACGGATTTTCCCGGAACGTTTCAGACATTTGTATGGACCAATAATATGTAGCAGTTTATTAAAATGAATTCCAAAACCTCCATTTCACTTTTAAAATGTTAAAATACGGATCTGTGCGTCCTGGTTATTTTCATTTTTTTGCTGACTTACAAGCACGCACCGCTGAATATGAACACTTAAAAAATTCTTGGCTTTTATTGTAAAAAATTGAGGAAATTTGGGTGTTTGTATGAGCGGAACGGCCGTGTGCGAGCGAACGTTTGGATTTCGAAAGTTACGGTTTATACAAGATTAAAGGAAAAGGAAAACGTATTTAGTCCTTTGTCAACAATTATTCATGAATAGATAGAAGTGTGAATATCCAATTGAAAAAGAGAATTTCAATGCTCAAAGTTTCAATAGATATCGCTGAATAATAATTATTCTGTTGCTTTATAAATTTTGAAAGAAATTTTCAAAGACAATGACTGTTTAACTAAAAAGCAACAACTACTTCTGGGGCTATAGGCCCCGACGGATATTGAATTACACTTCAAAGTCAAACAGGGCTTAAAGTTTTATTCACGAATATTAGTTCTGGGATATCACAACAAAAGGATATTGAGTAAAATGTGGGTTCTATATTTTTCTCATATTTTAGTGAATATGCAAACTCGACATTTTTTTTATTTTCTATTCGGTGACGACGGCCAGAAATGGTCAGTATTCATCCCCTGGATGGCTCTACCACAGAGACTTTTGTTAAACTATTTTGTCGATTTTTTGCACTACAATATTTAACAGAGCTCTGTAATTAAGAATAAATAAAACGATAAACACTACATCTTAAAATTACAGTTGAAGTGTGAGAAGAATATTTTACATCCTTCCAAAAGTGGGAAAGAGAAAATATTTTTTGTTATTAAAAAAGGTTGATGTGACGACTAAAGAAGAAGACTTTGAGATAAGGGATTAAGTAATTATTAAAAATAAGAGTCAGGCTACTCAGTATAGTTTGCGAAACATATCTGAAGCTACTCGGCTTCGGTAAGGGGCGAGTAAACATGGCCGATATCTGTCATAAGCGTACCAATGGCGTACGGTATTTTACAAAAGTATTTAAAACATTTCATGATTACGTATGGAAATTGATTTATGCTTTGCTTTGAAGTGAAAGTATTTCCCAAAAGACGTTGCTCGTCTCAGTGAGAGGGAAGAGCACACTCACGGGCTTGCCAAGATAAAGTCAGGTGGTTGCATAGCAGCGGGCTGATCGATTAATCTTTACCAATTGTGTTCGTTCGGAGGACGCGGTAATATGGTTGTCGCATACGGCTTGAAGGAACACCATGATATATTTGGAAAAGTGTTTTTCTTTTAATATTCAAAAATTGAGAAAATAAAGTTAATAAACAAAATCCAATGAATCAAGTACAAGAACTAATATTGATAGATTGTTGATAATGAAAAGTCAATTGTCTAATTATCATCAGTACATGCTTAGCACTTCATCTTTTTCATAGTTAACAATGTTTTTCAATGATATCCACTCTACTTCAATCTGTGTTGACTTAATGATACTATTATACGATTCTTTTCAAGCAAAAGTACTTCATTAAATGAGGAAAATACTTCTAGCTTCCTCAATTTATCAAATTTTGTAAGACATAACGATAAACAAACCAAAACTTTTCTTGTACAAACCCTTTCCTGATGGTCAATATAATCTTGACTATTTTCAACGAATAATCAGTTTTGTTGTTTCATTCAAGATATTTATTCAAAAGAGTTGAAGCCGATTACTCAACAGTTTTTGAGGAGTTTTGCGCTGCCAGCAACTTTAAAGTTGAACTTTAATACACAAAGTTTGTTTACTTTTGGAACAAGGAGGATTATGTTTTTAAAAAGCTTACAATATCCAGAAATTAAATGTCAACATTAAATAATATTGATGTAAGTTAATAAAAACGAGGATAAAGTGGCATTACAACTGGTATTTTCTGAAAAAAGCTGAAGAAATATAGAATTACTAAGTCATCACATCTGCTGGGAATATTTCTAATAATATTTTTTCAAAGATAATAGCAGCAAATTCAATACATCTACTTGACACCAAACATTCATTAAAACCTAACACAGAACTAAAAGTACTTTTTGTGATAAGAAACAACAACTAGATCTCCTTAAGTATGTAGGAACAAATTAATTTTGAATGTTTATTAACTTAGTAATCTAAAAATTGATCACGTTAATTTCTAGTGAAAATGTTAATTTAGGCTGTTGGTAAAACTTAATTTTTTGCTTTGATGCCTACCCACTTATCTTACCGCACGGTGGTTATAGTCGAAAATTCATTTTTCAACGTTAACGTATTTAAGAAAATTTCAAGTTCCCAACGAACGGCACTTTAAAATGTAGTCAAGTGGTCGGGAGAGGACTCTTCATCGATCGATACATTCTATAAGGTAACACAAATCTTAAATTTTTTTTAAAATATTACGTACTTTTTCATATTCTTACAAATCAATTTTCAAAGGTCGCAGCTTAAGCAACAAGTTTTGGTTGAAAAAAATACACAGTGGAAACAAATAGCCAAACATAGATCCTAGAATTCGAATATGTAAAGGTCAATGAAGAAGAAGAAGAAGACAAACAAACAGTCTGGAACATGTGAAAAGTAAAAAAGGGTGACAGTGACCCTAATAAGTTAGTTTTTGAAATATTAGAGAGTTGAGCTCTGTGATATTAATGTAAGACATTTATAGGTAAATAGTATTGTGTTTTAATAGTTGGAGCTAAAGAAATAATATCATTGAAGAAGCTTTTGGAGCTCACCTGTAGTCCTGGTGACTAAGCACGATGGATCCACTCACTTTTGTGTAAACTATCGAAGATTGAATCGGGTTACACAAACATATATCTATCCATTGCCAAGATTAGACGATAAACTAGATACTCCGTCAGGTGCGAAATGGTTTTCCACCCTATAGACTTGAAAGGTTTGTACTCACAAACATAACAGACAGTCTTTGCCAATCCGGATTCGGCGCAAAAACCCTAAGGGCCAGTTGTATGAAGCATAGTTAACCTAATGTCTATGGTTAACTCATGATCACAGCTATTAGAGTGTTGTACGAAACGTAGTCAAGAATTATTTTGGTTAACTCATGAGTTAACTATGCAATTCACTGAACCACCAAAAATGGTAGTTTAACTAAAGTTCATATGGAACCACAAGGATCCGCAGTCAATATCACAACCTCACACACACACAACTAAAGTTCATGGAATAAACGTCAAATTCCGATGTGACATATCTTATAATTGACTACAACTTTTTATTATTTACAATGGAAAACGTGGATTATTTTGAAGAATTAACGGATGATGATGATATTCTAGAAATGATAAGAGAAGTAGAAGAAGGTTTCTTACTTATTTGTATACGACTTTTATACCTTATTGGAGATTTTATACTGGGTTTTAGGTTTAAGGAGAAACGCTCGCATATTTCGAGCAGGAGAAAATTTTGAAAAGTGGACGGAAAATGAATTTTTTGATAGATTCAGAATATCAAAAGGCACTGCAAGTATCTACATCATCCAATTTAATTTTTTTATATGGACCACCGCCAGTGCCTTGAGCATAACATTCTTCGTCAGCATACTTTTTCTTTACTCTTTTTTTGATATTTCTATATTTATTTAAAAGCACGTCACTTGTTCGTTGTGTAGTTGCACTGATAGAATTAAATTCTTCAGCCAACTGGAGCCACAAATTTTTCTTATGCCAAGAACTTTCTGCATCCGTTTTCTTACACTCTATAACGTTTTTATACTTAGAAACTAGAGAAATCAACGTCGATTCTTCAAATGCACTAAAATTTGGAGTACGCTTGTTTTCTTTATCTGCCATCTTTCTTTCCACTTCAAAGAAAACACACAAAAAAGTTTTTTAACGCTGATATTGGTATTTAACGCCAAGCACGCTTTTGATCATTGACTGTCATCACACTGTCATTGATTAACGATTTCACAATATACAAAAACTATTACGATTTTCCAAGTTACTACCAACAATATTGATAAAATGCTCGAATGTTACTAGAGATTCGGATAACCAACATAAAAATATTAATTTGACTGTGGTTCAACTGATCACAACACGAACACCTTTCGTACAACGATTGATTGATTTGACTATGGTCAACACGTGAACCTGGTTCAGTTGATCAATTGGTTAACTACGTTACATACAACTGGCCTTAAAGCGTTCTCACAAAGATTGGTTTGATTTGTTTGAAAACTGTCAATGACTTGTCAGAGATTGTCTGTGAGAACAGACCTGAAGAGTGGACACTGACAAGTAAAAATAGGTGCACCCTGATGACAAAACAGCTTTCTCTACTAGCAGTGGTCTCTACCAGTTCCAGGTCCTCCTATTTGCAGCGACGGATGGAGATGGTTTTAAGCTAATTAAGCTGGTAGCTAGTATATCTGGATAATAATAACCATATCTAAGACTCTTGATGAGCAACTCAAAAATGTCAATGACGTATTTAACATATTTGACAGGTTAACTGACTATTCCAAACGGAATATTCTGTAGCCTCTTCATCTGACTGAAAACAACATTTTATTTGACTAGACGCGGGATTCTCAACTCTACTTTCGTAGAGTTAAAGCCACAGCGCCGACTTTAGCTTGCCCACGGGAGAAAAAAACATCAATTTTGGATTGCGATGCATCCCAACACGGTATAGAATAGTTTCTCATATACAGCCAAGAGTTCGGTACTCGGTACAAAAGATTTTGGCCCAGCGAAGCTTGTACTTGCTTGTATCCCATGTAGTTTTTTTGGCATTTCTTTGGAGTCTTGTTAATAATCTTGTCAATTCCATAGTTCTCAAGCAATTGAAAAGAAAATGCCTGAGGCATCATCTCAATATTTTTGATATCTTTGTATGCTTGTAAGAGTGAGGATTTGATGTACCCTCCATTACCATCGTTACCCCTAAAAATTGTCGTCAACAATATTGTAACTTAATTGGAGAAGGAACCGACAGCGTGTCATAATTGGGAATTTGGCAAAAGCCTTAGATGGAGACAAACATTGTGAACAGTGGGAGTAGCGGGACGGAAGAGGGATGAGGAGTGGAACACTTATTAGATTGTCTCCCCTTCTTAATGAAATTAAATCACAAGTTAACGAGTACCAACAAAAACAATTGGGAAAGTTTTTAAGGTCAACTTTTTCTTGACAAGTGGGGTTCGAGGAAGATTATAGACTTTTCCTTTGAGTCTTGAGAGAATTTCAAGTTTTATTTAATAAAGGTTATTTTGTAAAAAAAGGGTTCGCTATAATTAATTTACGTTATTTAATAATCACCAGAAACTTAATGATTTTGTTTTGTTATATATGCAATCAAAAAATCATCTTTTGATGTAAGCGATGAAAATTGAAATAGCTGGAAATAATTTTCAGAGAAAAGAAAATACCTTTTGAATTTATAAATTCACAGGCAAGTGTTGAAATTTCATCTTGGGTTGCTTAGGTGAGATAGGGGCATTAAAAGGATACGTAGGATAGCCTGAACTGCTATTTCGCCGGCTTTTTTTATCACAAAAAATATATGAAAACACACAGAATTCTTATTTATTGAGTGAATTTTCATTGACACTTCTATTATTACAACAACAACCGAATACAACCGCATGTAATATAGTCACAGCCATGTTTGCTTAGCTACTGCTTGTGAGGCAAAGCGAGGAACATTTTATTTGGTACCCACTTTCACACTTTGCCCCATATTTATTGTATATATTATTTTTTGTATAAGCAATGTACAAGCGAAAGACTGCAGACTCACATTTCTGGTCTTTTGAATCGATCAAAAAAGAGATCAAAGGCTTTAAGAATACATAAATATACTGTGATGATTTGAAACCAGGTGAATCCAATTTAAGGTGAAGAGCCTGTAATTAAAAAAATAACATGTAATAAATCAATGCACCCTGAATAGGAATAATTTTGGAAGAAATCAAATTAATTTTAAAAATAGAGCAATTTAAAAACAAATAAATAATAAACATAGAATATCTTTATAAACCTTAAATAAATAATCTTATAATTGATACATGTTATGTAAAATGTAATAGATATTGTAGTTTAATTAGATTTATGTAACTCATTTCAACATTCAGTGAAGTGACAGTGATTAATCGCGAAATGAATCAACCGATTAAAAGAAAGTGTAGTTAATAAGGAACATTGATACAATGAACATGCGAAAGGACCTTTATATCCATAGAAGTCAATTAAAAATGACATTAAGACAATTTGATCACAGGGAAAGTCGCCTGTGAGAGAATAAACAAAAAAAGGAAGGTTGTTGATTTTGGAACGAGAAGGTGGAAGGTGCAAAAATTAAGAAAGAAAAATCAAAAATTGAAAAATATCATACCAAACTGATAGAAAAATTAAAGGTACTAATCCTGTAAGAGATTTCATCCTTTAATTGTCTTCTAAAAAGCGGTAAGCTTTGTTTGACCTATATTTAACCTTGACTGGAGATAGCATCCCAGAAATTTCAAAGGATATTGTATGCAGTTTGTTCCTGAGGAAGTTCAGTTTACTTTCTATAATAGTGTGTATGAAATCAGCAATGATCGAAATAAAGAGCAGATAAGGTCTGTGCGCATGTTCAAAGATTCAGTTTTTAAATTATTCTATTTGTATTACGAGGGGAACACGACGAGTGAATTCCAAAATTTTAATAAAGGGTAGGTATTAATAAAATCATTAAATAATAAAAGGATAAGGAGACGGAATATTTAGTTGCTGAGGATAATAAGAGAAAACAGAATTTTAAAAAGAAAAAAAGAAGGTTTATAAAGTAGGGAAATAATTCATTAAAGTTTGTTCTAGAATTTATTAAACAAATACATAAAATTTTATATTAAACGTTTTTGAAAAACTATTCAATTATTTCATCAGATTTCAATTGAGGGAACCGCAACTTGGGAGAAAGAGTCAAAATTGTTTTTCTTTTAATAGCTAGCCGAATTCTTTGATTTTCAGACAAAAATTTTAAAGTAACTATACCAACTTTTTGAAAAATAAAGGCGCCCAAATAAATAATAATAAAATATAACAGAATAATAAAAATCTAAAAATAAAAACTACATCAACTCAAATTGAAATATTACAATATATATTATACTGACACGAAGATGATGTCTCTATACAGTGGGTATCTATGGTCTCAGACCAATGGATTAGATGCTCAAACTGCAATCGCTGGGTACATTGCTCCTGAGCCGTAGAAGCTTGTGCTGTAGAAGATAATGAAGCTATAGTCAAATGCAGTCTTATCATGCGGGTCATACGATTCAACAAAGACATACTCACCGTTTTTGTTTTCTTTTATTCATAACTTCCAAATAAAATTCGTAAGTTGAATAAGACAGACGGGAGAAAAAAGTATATGTATTTAGTTTTCAGCGATTCTAAAAAGTCTTTCACCAGCGAAGTTTTTATTTAAATGTCAGTTATGTCACTTTGACAATTAAAAGTGACAATATTAATGATAAGAAGCAATTTTCCGGTATTTTACATCCTCAAGCAAAAAAAATGGTACTTTATCTGATAGATTATTTCGAGAATGAATGAAAAAGTGAAAATTCGTCAACCAGTGTGCAGGAAACATCAACCATAATTATTTTCTCCGGGTATATTTGTAATCCCACATTTTGGTACCTCTGTGTCATATGATTTGATACATATGGTTAGTGACCTTTGAACCCGCACGATAAGAGCGCTTTTGACTATACGCATACTTACTACTACTTGCACCACAATTGATTAAGCAACACAAAATACGACAATTCCGGAGATGACATTCATTAAAGTCCCTCCCCAAATATAACTCGTGCTATGAATAATAAATTATCCAAGATACTCTTCGTTAGAGCCTCTAATTCGGTCTATCATCGATAATAACACTAGTTATATTACCCCCAACTATAGCAGATGACGGAAGCAATGACGCACTTGAAATAATAATTTATATTCCCCCCAAATAATTGTAAATTTCCATCAAGCTTTGAGAAAAAATCGTAATAATATTTTCTAGCTAACTAGAAATAAGCGGCTTATCGGCAGCATTATAGAAACCAAAAGGAAGCTCGCTAGATACTTGGCGCCATATTAAACGATTTATTGACATCCTCAAGTGGTCTAAAATATTAATAATTCATAAATTAATGACACGATTAGTCTCAAATATTCCAGGAACTCATCAGGGAGGTAAACTGGGGTAGCTAAATTGCCACATAAGCAAGAAACCCGTTTCTTTTTAAAATATTTACAACAAGGTCTTGTTCACAGAACTACAATTATTTCATATTGAATAGAAACATGCAATGTTTTACGTGAATTAATCAGACGTTCGCAGAAATCTATGTACGTAGAGTTGTTCCATGGAAAAATAGTAAATTCCATGAGAACTATTTAATCCTAGGTCAGTTCTGTAAAAATATCCGCCTCGATAATTTGCATAGGGGCCTTATTGACATTTTCAGCGGATTCATAATTTAAGTGGAAGTTTTATTTTTGTTCAACTGAGAATAATAAACTT
>CAJUYI010004592.1:3092-18041 GCA_910591695.1 Galerucella pusilla
TTAGGTTAGGTTAGGTTAGGTTAGGTTAGGTTAGGTTAGGTTAGGTTTGTGGTGAGTGGGTCTATAAGGCCCTCCACTGCGACTCACAAGAGTCTATTGTGACTCACACCTATTCAGATTTCACCAAACAAATTCAGCTTCTTTACAAAGCCGATTATTTTATTTGGTGAATGATATTTCTGGTCCGAGGGCGAGAGAGAGACCCTGCCAAACATCAGATACCTGATTCGAGTCGCGGCGGGGCAGGCACAAATTATATGCTCTGCTGTTTCATCATCTTCCAAACAAAGACGGCAGGTCGGATCTTCCGACAGTCCAAGTTTCAGCATATGATGATTCAGATGATAGTGGCCTGTTAGACAACGTAGGTCCTGCCTGCTATGGTCTAACATTTGTTTGGAGACATACTTCGAAGGATGTATAAAAGCCTTTGAATGAACCAATCCTGGTAAATTATGCCAGAAGTCTAAAGCTCTTCTTGCTGTCCAGGTATTTAGTGTTTGTTTGGCAAAACTTATTGCGATGCCAATTGTAGGTTCTGGTCCGATAGAAACACGTGCCGCACCCTCCCTTGCAAGAAAGTCTGCCTTCTCGTTTCCTTCCATGCCAGAATGGCCAGGGATCCAGACCAGCAATACTTTATTGAGTTCTCCTATTGAGGAGAGTCTTTTTTGGCAGTCTAAAACCAATTTCGACGTTACACGGCGAGAGCTAAGTGCTTTTAAAGCCACTTGGCTGTCCGAGAAAATTTTTATTGTTCTATGTATGAGATTGGCTTGCTCCACTCTCTCCACACATGAAACAATGGCGTAAATTTCCGCCTGAAATACGGTTGCATAGGATCCTAGAGAGGTTGAAATTTCTGTCCTAGGTCTGCGCCCGTATACACCTGCACCAGAGCCTGAGGGTGTTTTTGAGCCGTCTGTGTACCGACAGCTGTCTGCTCTTAATAGTTCATCCTTACGGAGGACCCATTCATCTCTATTTGGAATTAGGACGGTGTAATGCAGGTCGTAGTTTACTGTTGGAGGCATTATGTGTGAGGTCATTCCCAGAATACTGTGACTTCCACTGTCCGCTAGTATTCTGCTTCGTTCTGCATAAGCCTGATTTGTGCATTTAGAAATATGTACAATTCTGTATGCTGTCAATCTAGCCTCTCTTTCCAAAAATATATGGAGAGGAGGTAGGTCCAGAAGGATTTCCATGGCTGCTGACGGTGTGGAGCTGATAGCACCAGTGATTGCCAGACAAGCCTTTCTCTGTAAACCAGAGAGCTTTGCTTGGGCCGTTCGCTGTAAAGCTTTTGGCCACCAGGCAATAGCTCCATATGTGATCATTGGTCTAACGATCATCACATATATCCAATAGATTTGTTTGGGTCTAAAGCCCCAAGATTTTCCACAGATCCTGCGACATGTCCACAAAGATAGTCTGGCCTTATGGATAACTTTTTCCAATTGAGCGTTCCAAGTAAGTTTCTTATCTAGGATAATCCCCAAATATGGAAGTAGGTATATAACATGGGTAATGGTACAGAGATTCAGTTCAAGTAACTGGGATGTTGAGAGTTGAGCCCAACCCAAACATATGAATGAATGAATGTGTGACCCAATACCTAATACCATTCCCATCAATTCTTGATTATATATTTAATTTCGAGTATTGGTCTCTGTTACTTTTAAAAACAATTGAAATATTTGTAGAAAGTTTTATCAAGTGGTGCTTACAGCAAACTACAAGAGAAGAATCCTATTTAAGGTCAATGTAATCAACATAATAAAATTAAATGATCAGAATATAGTAAACAAATGGGTGTAGCCTTATAACTTACTTTTTTCATAAATACATCTTTTATTTAATGGAAGTTAAGAGTAAATAATGTCCCACAACTGTTCAAATCAATGTCATAGCAAAGCCGTGGTTTTATTATTTGTTAGCTGTTTCAGTTTCTGTAGGTAGACTCCGTTTCACATAAAAACAAGGCACGTGAAGTTGCAGTCGTATGCGCGCGAACTTATTGTCAAAAGCAGCGCCATATTGTGAAATTGACATTCGACTTCAAATCAGTAGCGTAACGTTTTCACATTTTGTAGGATAACACAAAATCAGAATATTAAAAATGTATTTATCATATGTATAGTTTAAATTAAATATATTTGGATTTGGGAATTCTTTGAAGCTTTTCGAGATATCGAGATTTTTTATTAAAGGAGTCCGTCCCATCGCCGGCACTTCCTCAGCCTCCTGGGCTTATTGTGGATACTCCTAGTGTTCTGACTACAACCTATTCAGCCAATCCGTTCCCTGTATTAGCTCATACAGGTTCTCTGGTTAGTTGTAGAAGTCTTCTGGAGTCATTTGGGGTCTACCATACAGTTTCTGCCTCAAGTGGTCCAGTTGCATAATATATACAGAGTCCTTTTTACATCTTCTGCATGTAAGGTCATCGATATACAGCCCTATTTTTGTTCAGGTGTTCCTTTTTGGGAAAGTGTCCCGTAAGGAGCCCCGTTATGGTGTGTAGTTTGTTCCTGCTCAGTGAGAGCAGTTCTTTCGCTACTTTTTCTGATGGTTCTTTTATGAATTTCTTCCCATGTGTTTGCCTGGGCGTATTCTTGCAGTGTTTATTGTGTTGTTCTTTTACCCACCCCTTTAACCATGACCTAGTGGAGCATCTGGAAATGCCCACAGCTGGTTCGGGTCCGTTCGTCAAGGTTGACGATTCTGCTGTTGCCAGCTCCTCAGCTTTTTCATTGCCAGCGATTCCTTTGTGACCTGGGACCCACTCCAGTGTTACACTGTTCCGAGTCTCCAGTCTTTTAAGTTCTTCGCCGCATTCCCATACCAGTCGAGATGTTACCTTAGAGCTCTGAAGTGCTTTAAGGGCAGCTTGACTGTCACTATTGAGATAGACAATGGTATATGAGAATACTTTCAAAGGGCTCGTTTACTAAAATTTTAAAATCACTTTCAACTGTCGTAAAACAAAGTACTAAGGATAAAAATATGATTCTGAAAATTTCATGTCAATAGAATATGTTGTTCTCCTAATACAACCAATTAAACAAGCATACCGTAGCGGGGCGAAGACTATGACTGTGACGTCACCGCATATGAAAGATAATGTGCACAAACATTACGCTTCTGACCGTAACGTGCCTCGCATAGAATTATTTATTTTGTATTGGGTACTTCTTACAAAAATTTTGTGTTAATAAAATAAAATGCATGGACCTAATTTTAAGAAAGCAGATTCATTAAATGTTCCATAAGTGGACTTGCTAATGATTATGGAGTTTTTTAATAAAAAACACGAGTTTATTATATTATAATTTTATACTATGTGACACATCGTTTTTGGCTATTTTCGGGTCAGAAAAATTAAAAATAACAATATTTTCATAAATAAAAGTTCTCTCAAATGATATACAGGGTGATTCCAGATGTTTTATTTTATTCCTGGTCTGGTGGACGGAGATAACGCTATAAGTTACTCAAAACTTTGAAGAGAGAAATACATAAATGTATTTTATTAGCAGGAATGACACCTGACCATAAACTAAACTCAAAATGCTACAAAGTTGTTTGTACCTACTGTTTTAAAGTTTTAAAAAATAGACGAAGCCAAGTGTTATTGTCCTGTTTCGAAGGGAGGCTGTAAGCATGTTATATGCTTTTCTCATGTGGCTCCATCGTAGGAGGGAGGAACCGTCCACTACGAAGACAGTGTTATCTTCATCATCAGCTTAGACCTTTACAAAGTTTATAACTACCATGGTCTTTGGAAAGAAAAAAAATCAAGCGGTGATCAATGATAGTCTTACAGAACAACTTGAAGAAGCAAATAAAAAAAGATAAATTACGAATAGTAGGCTTAGATATTACAATACTGAGAACGTACTTAAAATTCTTGAAAAACGATTTTCAAAAAATAAAAAAAATTGATATTTTTTCAATTGCAGACTGCCCAATTATAGGAGCTTCTCCAAATGCTATTCATGATTAATGTGTAGTGGAAATTAAATCACCAATGTTGAAAAGAACAAGGAAAACTTAATTTGATGAAGCAGGTAATATTAGTTCCAAATGTTCACATCAGATTCAGATGCACATGAGCACATGCACTTCACTGGTGAAAAAGCGATATTTTAAATCAAATAAAATGATTTGTTTTAAAACATATAATATACATACAAATATTTAGATTAATTCAAGCGTGTAGTTTTCAATATAACCCTCTCAATATGGATTCACAACGTATTTTATAATGTAATTTATAACGATTCTGTACTTCTGATTGAAGAAAAATGGAATCTTAAAAATACACTAACAAAGTGTGTTGACTTATCAGTGAATGCTTCGAGTCTTTTTATGCTTTTCTGTCACTGCCTTCGTTTTTTTGCATCCTTATTAATAGGAATAAATGATGTTTTGTTAAATGTTTTAATCGTAGTACTTTTACCTTCTGGAACCACACAATAAATATTATAGCTTTTCTTACTCTGGTTCTGGTCCATTGGGCTCGTTTACTAAAATTTTTAAATCATTTTTTACTGTTGTAAAACAAAGTACTAGGGATAAAAATATGATTCTGAAAATTTTCATGTCAATAGAATATGTCGTTCTCCTAATACAACCAATTAAACAAGCATACCGTAGCGGGGCGAAGACTATGACCGTGACGTCACCACATATGAAAGTAAATGTGCACAAACATTATGCTTCTGACTGTAACGTGCCTCGCGTAGAATTTATTTATTTTGAATTACTCGCAAAATTTTGTGTGGATAAAATAAAATGCGTGGACCTAATTTTAAAAAGCAGAATCATTAAATCTTCTAGAAGTGGAATGATTATAAAGTTTTTTAAAAACACGAGTTTATTAAATTATAATTTTATACTATGTGACACATCGTTACTGGCTGTTTTCCGGCCAGAATGATTGAAAATGTCAATATTTTCATAAATACATGCTCTCTCAAATGATATACAGAGTGATTCCAGATGTTTTATTTTATTCCTGGTCTGGTGGACAAAGTTACGGAGATAACGCTATAGGTTACTAAGTAAAAAATTGCATTTTTTTTAACTGCAGACTGCTCAATTAAAGGAGCTTCTCCAAATGCTATTTATGATTAATGTGTAGTGAAAATTATCACCAATGTTGAAAAGAACAAGAAAAACTTATTTTGATGGAGCAGGTAATAATAGTTCCAAATGTTTACATCAGATGCAAATGCACATGCACTATACTGGTAAAAAAGCGATATTTGTTAGAGCTGATCCGGACTTTGAATCAAATAAAATAATTTTTTTTAAAACATAATATACGCCAGTTTTGTTGATGATCTAATGAAAAAGATTACTTACCTGTTTTTTGGAAAAAAGCAGTACGTATTTAATTTATTTTATTGAATAATTTTGAACATTAATAACACCACAAGCTATAAGAACAATATCATCTACGTATTTAAAAACATTTAGATTAATACAAGCGTGTGGTTTTCAATAACCCTCTCAATATGGATTCGCAACGTATTTTATAATGTAATTTATAACAATTCTTATTGAAGAAAAATGAAATCCTAAAAATACACAAACAAAGTATGTTCACTGTTAGATGTTTCAATCGTAGTACTTTTACATTCTGGAACCGCACAATATTTATAGCTTTTTTTACTCTGGCTTTGGTCCATTGTGTCGAATAGTTCAAATTATTTCTAAACGTTCTTATTTCACAAACATAACACTGTTTAGAGTTTGCTAAAATGTATAATAAATAATAAGCATATAAGCAAGCAAAATACCTAGGTACTGTTACTAGCTAGCCGAAAACCGATCGACGCGGTACCCGCTCTCTGAATGAGAGATTTCATATGCGATGACGTCACGCCTAAAATCCGGAGAGGAGCACTATTTAATTATTATAATTTTTTTAGGCGACTTAGGAGTCTCGCTGACGTCTAATTTTTTGCACAGAGCCTCGAATCGGCAGTAGCGGATTCAAGCTTAGGCCCGTGAATCCTAATATGTCATCTATAATCACTAATGAGGAGCATTACAACATTTTATACTCAGTTTCTAAATTTCACTAGTTTATGTATAGGTATTCGTTCCAAATATAATAGAGGGGGCATTTTGAATAGCAGTGTATATAAAACACACCAAAAAATTCTTGATCATTGGATAGGCAATACAAAAGTGACAAGCTGTCCCTAATTGTTTGTTGTAGGTCTTGTGATATGGATTGCTATTCCATGAAGACTAGATATGTCTCCATGTGCTAAAAATTTAGATAAATCGTAATTTTTTCAAGTTTAGAGTAAAAATATTTTTGTTATCAAAGAAAAATTGGTCTTGACGTTCCTCGTATATATCTAACAGAACACAAACCCACAACGTATATACGAAGTACCGTCGTACATCTCACCTACGTTTCACTCGCTAATTGACTTTAATAGATAAATTAGAGTATTTACCAGTAGCCCCTATAACCTAGAGACGTATATGAGTGCCTCACTGAAAGCGAATATATACATTTTCAAAGACAAATCTTTTTTAGCAGATCAACGTCGCTAAACTTGAACTGAAAAAAAATTGTACTTGATTAGAAACGTGATATTATAAAAGTTGATTCAGATGTTGATTTAGTTTTTGTGTTGTATTCTTGAACAAGAAAATAAATAGACAATCAAAATATATCATTTCTTTTGATTTTAATGAGGATAATAATAGTGAAATGAACTTTGTTAAATAGTGATTTAGTGGTTTTTCTCGTGATTTTATTCATTTGTAATCATGTTGACTTCCGGAGAAGATGTTAATAAAAATCCTAATGGAGAAAACACGTAAGTAAATTGTATAAAGTATATAAAGTGGTTGTTTTTTTCACCCCCTTATTCATATGTTGCATACAATATTTTTTCTACAGCCCTATACAAACAAGAAAATCAAAATAGTAATTTGGAATATTTCAATTAAATTCCTTCAGTAAATTACAACTGGTGAGTTGTATAGCATCATCCAAGCTTTTGAGAAAATCTCTTCTCCTGTCAAGCGCGTCGCCATTTGTACCAAATCAGTTTCCTCAATTAATTCCCTTAATAGGTACTATCTTTACTGACCATCCAATAGTTCAAAACATCCATGACATCTATCAAATTCTCTCAGCTCGTGATGTAACAGTCTGTCTTATCTGGCTCCCATCTCACATTGGAATTACTGGCAATGAAAACGCTGACCACCATGCTAAAGAAGCCTCTTCTTCCATCACAACAAAAACGTTCCAGCTCGCAGATGACATAAACCTATTATTCAAAAAGTCCGTCAAGGAGTCCTGGCAAAATTTTTGGCACACTATAGCAAAATAGCCCTTAACAACGATTCATTGGCTGTCTCTCCCTCGATTTCTTAACTACGAGAGAAGCTGCTGTCATTAAAAGATTGTGGATCAACCATACCAGATATACACACGGTTACTAGATGTCTTCTGGAAACCTTCCCGTCTGCCATTACTGCAATAGTGCTTAAAGCTTTAAGCATATTCTCACCGACTGCCAGGAATACACCATTACATACAGTGTGGAAACCACTTATGGAATAAAATTATTTATGTCATTATTTTAGAAAATTATAAAAAATGCCGAGACACGTCAACTTTTGAATTGAGTTGTGCGTTATGTAAACATAAATGTAAATGTACAGGGTGATTCACGCAAGTATGCCATAGTCGGTGTTGGTTTTTTTTAATGAAACATATTTTTGAAATCCTCTTAATGAACCGATTCCAACAAACTAAATAATGTATGGACAGTTATTAAACACATACATAAAATACCTGATGTATTTGATTTTAATCGTTGAGTGAAAATACTTATCATTCAACGTTTTAATACATTAAAATAAATGCTCAAAATGTTCTTCACCTAGTTGTTGGCAATAGCACAGTCTCCCATAGAACTCCTCCTTAACTTTGTTTAAAGTTTGAGGTGAAATACTCCGCAATTCTGTAGTTATCCTCTCTTTGAGGTCTACAATGCTAGTTGGTTGTGTTGCATATATTTTGTTCTTGAGATAACCCCACAGAAAAAAATCCAACGTCGTAAGGTCTGGCGATCTAGATGGCCACTCAATATTACCTCTTCGTCCAATCCATTTATTGGGGAAGATTTCATCTAAATAAGTTCTTACCATTAAAGCATAATGGGATGTTGCCCCGTCTTGCTGGAACCAAACATTTTCATTCGGTAAGCTAGGATCTATTGCGTTGGGATATAAGTTTGCCAACGCAGGAATAACTTCATTTCTCCTATTTAAATAATTTGCAGCTGTCAAATTTCCATCTATAAATATAGGACCAATAATATGGTCGCCTATGATATCGGCCCAAACGTTCACCTTTTGAGGGTACTGAGTATGTGTCTCACGCATCCAATTAGGATTCTCTGCTGACCAATATCTACAGTTCTGTCGGTTTAGCTCTCCATTCAATGTGAATGTTGATCCGTCAGAAAAAAGAATGGTATCAAGAGCTATCCCATTTCTGTTCAGCTTATTCATCAATCTTTCACAGAAATCCATTCTACGATCTGGATGGTCCTCTGTTAAATCCTGCACAAAAGTTAATTTGTAGGGATGGAGTTTTTCTTTATGAAGACATCTTAGAACAGTTGTATGACTAACATTATTTTCACGGGCAATTTGATGTGTACTTGAAGTTGGATTCTCTTCGACACTTAACAAAATATCCACTTTTACATCATCTTCAACGAAGTGTGGTTTTCTTTTCAATGGTTTGACATGTCCAAGTTCTCTGAATTGTGCATGAATTTTAGACACAGTACTTTGTGAAATATTAGGCAATTCGGGATACCTGTGATTAAATAAGTTTGCCACTTCAAATTGACTTCTGCAGTTATCCCCGTACCCGATCATCATTAAAATCTCAATTCGGTGAGTCTCAGTTAAATATATTATTTCATTGTTATGTCGACAAGGAAAGAGCGTTTGACAAAGATTTTATTTTTTCAGTATAAACTGTCAACACATCAACAACTGACAGAGTAGAAAACAATCCACATTATTTACCGATTTAAAACAATCCACATTGTTTACCGATTTTGTCTAATTATTGGCGTTTTTAGGCAATTTTTTGGTATTTATGATAAAATTCATGGGCGTAGCAGGTTTTGTTTAATATACAAATACGTCTAATAATTAGTTAGTTTAGATTTTTGATAAATCCATATTTAGCTAATTTAAAAAAGTACCAATATTTCAAGTGTAATAAATTATTAATTTTAAAATTTCACCTTGTATAATTCATAATTGACCATACATTATTTAGTTTGTTGGAATCGGTTCATTAAGAGGATTTCAAAAATATGCAAATATACAGGGTGTTTCATTAAAAAACCAACACCGACTATGGCATACTTGAGTGAATCACTCTGTACATTTACATTTATGTTTACATAACGCACAACTCAATTCAAAAGTTGACGTGTCTCGGCATTTTTTATAATTTTCTAAAATAATGACATAAAAAAATTTATTCCATAAGTGGTTTCCACACTGTATAAGCGCCTAGACCTAAAACCGAGTCTGATAGAACTTTTTTAAACTGCACCGCTGAAATTCCAAAGATATTGAAATTGTTCAAAGCAGCTAACCTCTACCAAAAGATACGAACTAACGTTACTACTTATTTTATGTTAAAGATAGGTACTTCATTTATGTATGTTATGTATTTTGTATAGTTATCGAAGCACTTGAATTCTAATAAAAAAAATTTGTAACTAATAAATTCATAATCACTATTGAAAAATGTACACAATAATACTAAGAAAAATTAACAACTATATTATTTCGCTTGGAGACGCTACAAGAGCTAGGTAGTCATAGTCATATAGTATTTAGCCTGGGTACCAGGCCACTCAGATCACAAGGGCAATGAAGAGGCAGACTGACTAGATCGTGAAGGGGCACATTGTGCTCGAGAATGGTGGAACAAGGAACCAATACTGAGCTATACTGCGATATACTTGGTGAAACAAGGAGCCAAGAATAAGGTAGGCTAAGAGTTCATCAAGGAACAAGGAACCCTCACAAAAACTCACGGAGTAAATACAAAGCCAGAATAGGAAAACAATCAGACAATCAGGATTCTGGTTCGGCTCCTGATAGGGCATGGAAGGCTTAACAAATATTTAACAACCTATTGGCAAATACAACAATATGCAGTTTTTGCCAAGAAGATGAGGAGACCTCAGTACACATACTGTGCTACTGTGAAAGCCTGAATAGGCTTTCAGTGATGGGAGGAAAAACCACAACCCTCCCAGTATATATGGGACCTGAAGTTTGCAATTCGAAGTCTAGTAATGAGGGCGGGTCTAGACAAGTCTAGAATAACAACATAGGATGGCTTGTGTGTGTGTGTTATTTGGGGTGACATTCACTGAGACCTAAAAGATCTATTGTGCCCCTACAGGATGGCTTACACAATAAATCTGCAAAGGTCGTCGTGGAAGCACAAACGCTCCATGTTTATTTTATCTATTTACTGTTATTTGATTCATGAATAAAGCTTAATTTAAATTGTGAATATTTAGAACAATTAATTTCGTCAATGCTTGATTCTCATTATGATGTTGAACATTTGAAATAACTGCTGAGATTAGCTACTTGTAAAGTTCGTGAAGCAGCTTTTCATTTTTGCATTGAGAGAATGGTTCAGATACCCTTCGGCAACAGCAGTAGATTCTTTTGGATCATAGGCGTGCCTACAGGGGGGGCAGAGTGGTCCATGGCCCACTCTAATTGGTCCGGGCACGGCTCTTTGTTTTTTCATCAAAAGATTCCGATTTGATATTTGGCGCCCCCTAACAAAAAAGTCTGCGCACGCCTATGTTCTGGATGCGGTAAACAATATTGCGACGGATATTTTGGAAAAGTGTTTATACTTCTGCAATTTATTTTGGACAAACTTAACCTGTATAAGAATAATTACCATCTAAATATTTTTATTGAAATTCGAATGCCGTCTACACGAAACCTTCATATCACTTTTTAGTTATTAGTACTTTTTGTACAAAATTACGAATAGGTATAGTTATTATTTCTAGCCTTGGAACTAATAGATTAAATTATTTTGGTACATAAATCTAACGTTCTTTTTTAATTTCTGCTAAATAATATTAAATGAAACTTTTTTCTGTGATTTATAATATCTAAATATATACAGGTTTATTTGAAACTTGATTCAATTTTTGTGAGTCGTCTGTTCAGAACCCTGCACTGCGACAATGTATGTATGTATTTTGGGGTGACATTCACTGAGACCTTAAAGATCTATTGTGCCCCCTTACTTCTACTCAGTTTCTGAGGAGAGTCTCAGGAACTAGTAGCTCCTTTAGAGCTATTTCCCGGAGGAATTTTAGGATGTCTGCAGGCTTCAACTTATGTAAATGTTCCTCTTCTATCCAGTAATCTCCTAGGTGCTGTGCTCTAGGATTCTGAAGTGCTGTGCAGTTGGAAAGTATGTGGATGGGGGTTTCTTCTTCTTCCATGTCGCAAAATCTACATTCTTCTTTCCCCACTTTTTTGAGCTTGCTTTTTCAGGTGCCCATTCAGGCGACAATGTCCCGTTAGGATCCCTGTTAAAACTCTTAGCGCAGTTTTACTTTGACTTATGCATTCTTTTGATCTCAACAGATTGTAGTCACCCAGAAGAGTCTTTGATTGTATAAGCCCTACTAGATCTTTCCAATGGTCAGATCTTCTTTTTTCCTCGGCTTTACTTATACCAATATAGCATTGGGGCTGATTCCGCAAAAGGGTTCAGGCCCCCAGAAAGTTATTTCAGTCCCCCTCTTTGCTAGTTCATCTGCTATTTCATTTCCTTCTATTCCAGTGTGTCCTATGGAATCCACAGTAAGGTGACTATATTCTTCTCGCCTAGTTCATTGAGTTTGTCTAGGCATTCCCACACCATTTTGGAACTGATTACACAAGAGCTCAGTGCCTTAATGGCTGCTTGACTATCCGACATTATGATAATCCTTTGTCTTCTGTATCCTTTATCAATATTGAACTGGGCGCACTTTCTTATGGCGTGGATTTCCGCTTGAAAGATACTTGGGGTTTTTCCCAAGCTTTCAGAGTGTTTGGTTCCTGGCCCGAACACTCCTATCCCAGTTCCTTCTATTGCTTTTGAGCCGTCTGTGTACCATTGAATGGCATTCTTTCCAAGTCTGGTAATGTATTTGGATCCCATTTCTTCTTGTTGCCCAATTCCGTAACAAGTTTCTTTGAAAAGTTATACTTTTTCATCATACCGTCTTGTGGCATGTCCCAGGCTGTCTGATTTCTACGAAGTGAGGAGGTGGTTTTTTTTAATGATTCCCTTTCTACTTAGTCTGGATCTTGTTCTTTCTGCAACGCTTTCCACCACCATATGTAGAGGGGTGAGGTTGAGAATCACTTCCATGGCTGCCGTTGGGCATGTTCTCATTACTCCTGTAATGCATATACAGGCTAGTCTTTGAATTTTGGAGAGGTTTTCTCTCGTCGTCAATAGGCTAGTTCTACTACTCCACGCAATAATGGCTCCATAAGTGATGATTGGTCTCACTACGGCAGTGTACATCCAGCTTAGGATTTTTGGGTTACAACCCCAGTTTCTTCCTGCCAGATTTCTGCACACCATTAGAGCCATTTTTGCCTTGCACTGCGCAATACTACATATTCAACCTCATTCCTAGTTATAAAATTACCCCTTCAAGATCAATTATCACAACAAAGTTAATGGATAATCTTTGAAAGGGTAAGTCTATCTATACAACGAACACTACTCATAGAATCTCTGTCTGTGTGTTTTCGAAATGCCTTATTCTATCCAGATTATAGTTTCGCCCTCTGTGGTAAGGATTCCAACTGTTTGATCAAGATCTTGGTTTATATCAAGCCTGGTTTACTATTCCAGTAGATCTTTGCTTTACAGTCCATCTGATGATATAGTTCTTATTGCAAGTTTTAAAGGAAATCACATTCGTGGTCTATAAATGACCTTTCCTGACAACTGATTCAATACTTCGTTACCCAGGATTGCGATGTGACCCGGTTTCCATACCAGGACAAACTTGTTAGCAACCAGTTGGTTTAGTGGTAGTCTAGTACTCCACACCAGCTTGGAATAGCAACTCAATGTAGTGATTGCAGCCTGATTGTCAGGAAGCATTTTTATTGATCTGTTAAAGTACCTAAATGTTCTCTAGCATCTTTATATTTTGCACGAATTAACTCAGAAGGAAATTAAAATATGTAAGCTTATTTAAAATTAAGAGTATTAGTAAAATAACACATGATATATGCAATGATATTAATAATTTCCTTCGATAGATAAACACGTACTATTTCTACAATGATTAATTAATCACCCTTGCATGCATAGAATGCAAAACATAAAGATGCAGATGAAGAAGGTAATCAGTAGTAAAAGCTGAATCAGTTGATGAGATAAATAAATCAAGATGATAGTAAAATTCAAGCTTCTTAATAAATAGATTATGTCTTGCATATACTTATCATGATCGTAGCCACTAGAGCAATTATAACATTTCATTTCAGATAGACGCGCCCCATATAGAGAGAGACGTCTTGAGGACGTCTATTTTAGGTCCAAGTTAGACCTGAGCGTACTGACCTTTTTGGTGGGAAAGCATAAATGTCAGACTTTCTGTCTCCCAACAGAAGTAGCAAGTACGTACTTTCGGGCGTGAATATAGAAAAATAGTATACACCACACGAGCAGAAAGTTTGAGAGCCCTGAACTGCGCGCCATGATGCACAGTGCAGTAATCTCAAACTTTCTGCCCTTGTAAAACTTTACGTAGATTAAAGACCTACTACTTATATATTAGATTTCCCTTTTAATATTTCACGCAAAACAAGAATATTCATTTACAATCGAAAAAAAATTCAACGCGAATTATTAATTACTGCAAATCGAATAAGGTAAGCCCTTGAAATCGTTCACAGTGATTGATATCGTAACCGTAACCTCATAATTATTGACACAAGTGTAATTTACGAATATTTGCAAACACGTATATCCACTTACACTTTTACATATTTATAGACACAAATGCCGATATATTACAGTTAATTACAGTTAAAATAACTAAACTTAATAAATATATATACATAGACGTACTACTATTTATTATCAATAAATATCGCCAAGCAAACGAACAAATACTCGTATACAGGGTATTGTCATTGTATTGTTTTCTAATCGCAAGTATACCAGGGCCGGTTTCTGATGAGAAAATGGGAAAAAGTTATTTGGATAAATGATTCCATCGGTTTTGAGAAAGTAAAAACCCAAGAGACGGTCATGACAAAACTGAAACTCTTATTCACAAGGTTTAAAATGAATATGACCTCAAATCACTACAGGCCGTTGAAGAATGGAAGCTATTAATAGCAATTTGTTATATATGTCTTTAGATACCTATATTTAGATCAGCAAAGCTTGTTTACTTATGCTAATGTTATAAGTAAAATATGATAAATGTTCTTAGTTTAAAATTATTACATTATTTATTTCCGTTTCAATAATTTAATATTGGTACTAATATTAAATGTGGAATGATTTTGATGTAAGTAACAGTTTGAACCAAATAGGATAGAAGAATATTCGAAACAGAAGGGATAGTAACTGACTAGAGAGAAGACATTGTTGGGAAAGTCTATAGAGGTGTTTAGAAGTCAAATCAATACTTTGGATAGTTGGATAGACATAAATAGGAACTTCTTGCTGCAGATTTGCAATTTCACCTTTTGAAAAAGTGTATTTTTTTACAAAATTTCGATGACGTCACATTTGACATGAGAGATGAGCAGTTTAAATGCATTCATTTATTCATTTGGGTAGCCTAGGCA
>CAJUYI010004593.1:0-18038 GCA_910591695.1 Galerucella pusilla
AAAAAAACGTAGAGTTTTTACTAGATGGCACAGGCCGCTGTCTACTAGAATTTTTGTCAAACACTCACCATTTTAATGTTTTATTGCTTGGTCTACAATAGGTTTGTTCGTAGAACAGTGAGAAACTTTCAGAAACGGTCAGAGGCATGCGCATTAAAAAAAAGCGTTCGTAGAAACAATTTGGCAGTTGGTGATTTGAAAATCCTTTGTTCGAAGAAAGAAATTTGCGGTTTCGGATCAGTTGCCAACTATCAGAATAATTTGCTGACCTGGATCAAATTTTCAGTTTGAATCTGAGAACATGTGTATTGTGATGCTGTAGAAAGTGACAAATTTTTACTATATTTTCATTATAGTGAAAAAATAGTAATTTACGTAATTAGTGGGATATGGACATTATTAACGCACGCATGTAAAGTTTGTACGACGAGGCCGTAGGCCAAGTCGTGTAATCACATAAGTGCGTTAATATTCGCTCCTATCACACGTGTTACGTACAACTGTTTATTAGTATTATTAACAGTACCTATATCATAAAATAAAATAAAAATTCAATCCAACGTATTTTTTATAAAATCGACTTCAAACATAAGTTACTGTGTATAATATTTTGTGACCATAGCAGCAAAGACAAACAAAGCTGTGGAAATAAAGTGAATTAGTTATGTCATACAATTGTCAAAGTTGAATGAACAAAAATCTATAAAAATGAGTTCAAGCGAAGACATATTCCTTTCGGAAATTGAAAATGCAGCTTTCAGTGTTATTTTAAATATTTAATTCTGGTATTAATATTTTTCTAGATTCTTATTATCACACTAGAGCGGTAATGTATTCAAAAACGCACTAGTGCGGTAATATACGTCATTATAACACTGAAAATAGTGTCAAATCGTACCCGCTATATGACAGTTGTAGATAAAAACATGTAAATAGCTAACCAGTCAGTTTCTTCTAAAATAAAACGTGCAAGTAAAATAATTTGTATGTTGTTATACCGGACATTTGAAAAAAAATCTCTGGCTTCTTATTAGGATGGCCAAAGAATGACACACACATTACAAAATGATTTACTCATTCTTTACTTTTTTCAGCTCTGCTTCAAGTGATGATGAACTTTTAGTTCACTTTTATCAAAGATATCACTGCCAAATTGTCAAAATTTTCCACCCGCTTGTGCAACAAAAATTGCCGATTGATTTACAGCGAATCACAAACGGAATGTCAGAGTTTGAAAAATTTCCAATCGATTGGAAATTACTTCTACGAACAAACCTAGTAATAATACTTTTGAGCAAATCTCGATCAACGTTACGTTGCGAATAGAAAACAATAGATGCCGTCATCCATAGAGATACTACAGATAGAGGCAACAAGCCATAGGCCGTTATGTAAGTGGGATCGTCCGTCTTAACTCCGGTACGAGAGAAAAATACAGAGTAGGTATCAGATGTTTTTCTGTCGCTGTCTGTGTCTACAGCATGCGCGCCATTAGAGAAAGTCAACTCTTACAGGCTGACGGGTTCCGAGCTAGCTTCTTGCCCCTATCTGTAGTCTGTAGTATCTCTATGCCGTCATCACCGAACACTTCCGGCTGCTTAGCAACTTTTTACATATTTAAGCCTCAGAGGCATCCAGTAAACATCGTATCCAGAATGAATGAAGATATTTTATGTATTCTCCGTTTTACAATTTCTTGTCATTAGTTCGACTTTTACTTTTAAGTGGAAATTCAAAATAGTAGGTAATTTCAATAATTTCAAATGTGGTGCAATACTGGAACGAGAATCGGTTGGAAACTAGCTGTGCATAGATTGATGACGTGCCTGTACTGTTCTCTGTTCGAGTTCTACCTCAACAGGAGCCAAATTCATGACATCGGTATTGAGCGATTTCAAAGCATAACGAGCAGTAGTTAGTGAAGACTCTACTACTATGCAATTTTTAAGATTATTTTTTTCACTTGTCAAAATCTGACATTTTGGTGGTTTTAACCAATAACAATACTTTATTCTAGCCAATCATTCGGTATTATACTGATAATTCTGCTTCCTCATCGATAAAACCTTGTTTACATCAAAACGTCAAAATTTTACTTTGAATTTGTCATCATTGTCATCAACATGGCTTCTGACGAAGCAGTTTATAAAGAATTAGATCGGCTTAAGAAATCTGATTTAATAGAGATTTTAATTACCAAAAAGGTACCAGAAACCATAAAGATTAGTGACAGTGCTAAGAAGATAGTGGAAAATGTTGAAAATAGTAAGCGAAGCGATATTTCTACAGATTCTGGAAGTGTTACTAGTTTAAGGTTAGATTTAACGAAACTAAAATGTGACTTAAAATGTGCTGAAGTTAAAGTTGAATACCTTAAGGCTCTAAATAAGGAGTTAGTAAAAGGAAGTGAACATCAAGAAACCATAATTTCATTGCTACAATCCAAAATAAATAATTCATATAATGTGCATGATGCCAAATCTACAAAATATACAAATCAGCTTGATTCAAAGGCAAACAAGCCAACTACTTTATGCAGAGATCCGAATAGACTTGATATTAATACAGGTGAAAATAATCGCAATAATACTAGTCAACCTCCATATAACTCTGTATTAAGCTCTTGCAGCTACTCCAAAGCAGCTACTAAGAAAAGTACTTCATCATCAATTTTTTCTCCACCCCCTTCCACTTCTAGAACAGTGGACAATGACCTGATCAAGTGTCAAGAAAATGTGATGGCATCTATTATTAACTTAGACAAAGAGACACCAAATGGTAACCAATCATGGCATATGGTAACTAAGAAATATAAAAAAAGGAATCAACGAGAACCAATAGTGGGCACCAGCACTGAAGGAGCTGCTGGTACTATAAAAGGTGTACCAAAGTTTGTTGACTTGCATGTGTACAGAGTTGATCCAAAAACAGATGTTGCAGCTATGGAAAATCTCTTAAAACCCAACTTTCCTGAGGTAATATGTGAAAGTATACAATCTCGTTATCCCAATGTGTATGCTTCGTTCAAAGTTCGAATTTACCAAGAGCATTTTAAACAAGCAATGGATCCTACGGTTTGGCCTAAAAATGCATGTGTAAATAATTTTTTATATCTTCGGGGCCCCTCCAAGTCCCAGAGGTAATTTTTAATCCTAATTTAATTCTGTTAAATGTACAAAGCCTAAATGAAGATTCAATTTGTGATATTATACTTGAAATTAATAGGTACAAACATATTTACATCCTCTGTCTGACCGAATTATGGGAATGCCCTGATTCAGTGGGGCAAATATGCATTGAGGGCTTTAGTTTAGCAAGCAGTTACTGTCGTGATGCCACAGTTAGAGGGGGTGGTACAGGAATCTGGGTTAGAAATGATATAAAATACAAACATGTTAATGTCAGTCAATTCTGTATTGATAAACATTCAGAATTTTCCTGCACTTCCTTCAGAGATAACCAGAATAATACCTATATTATAATAAATTGTTACAGGTCACCGTCAGGGAATGTGAATGTATTTTTATCTAATCTTGAAAACCTCTTAAGCTCTATATATAAACCTAATATATATTTTATTGTATGTGGCGATTTCAATATTGATACGAGAACCGTGAATACGGATCATACGAAATTAATAAATACACTGTCAATTTTTAATATTAGTAATAATCTTGTAAAATGGCCGACTAGGGTTACTTGCAACAGCATTACAACGATTGACAGTGTATTTGTTAATTTTCAGAGCTCATCCTTAACTTGTGTTTTTGACAACACTGTATCGGATCATAGAACTGTGTATATGGAGATTACCAATGAACATATTGCTGAACCGCTTTTTTGCGAGAAAAGAATATTTACAGATAGTACCATTAATCACTTCATTAATAGTCTTGTTACTGAGGACTGGTCTCAAATATATGGCAATTTGAACACAAATTATGCATTTAATACTTTTATGAATATTTTTCTTTATCATTTCAATGTTCATTTTCCTTTGCGGCGAAAAAAGGTTGAACGGGGTAAAAAAAAGTGGATAAATACGGATGTTCAGGAATCCAGTGATAATTTGAAAAATATACATGCCTTATCAAGGGCTGACCCTCAACTGAGAGAATTTTATAAACAACAAAAAAAAGAACATATCAAACTCTTACAATCCACCAGAAGGAAATATTATCAAAATTTAATCTCAACTTCAGAGAACCCCACAAAAAGCGCATGGAAACTTGTTGCAGATTTTACAAAAAATATTGGTAGTGGTAAAGTACAGCGTATCGCACTACTGGATGATCAAAATAACTTGATTGAAAATCCTTTAGAGATTGCAAATATGTTTAATGTATTCTTTAAAAATGCTCCTTACGACATAGTTTCAAATATATCGTGTGATCCTAAAGGCGTAAATTTAGAGTATAGTGATAAGTTAAACCTTAAACAAGAGGCTTTTCTTTTGTGCCCATACAACAAAGATGAATTATATGAACTTCTAATATTTAAGTTAAAAAATAAAAGATCCTATGGTTTTGATGATATACCAGCATTTTTGTTAAAAAAAGTTCTGCCATTTATAATGTCTCCTCTAACATATTTAGTCAATCTGTCCTTTGCAAATGGCGATTTTCCGGATTACATTAAAACTGGAAAAATTACTCCAATATATAAAAAAGGTGAAAAGAGCAGTACTTCAAACTATCGACCAATTACTGTTCCTTCAATATTTTCAAAAATATTTGAGTATAGCTACCTGAAGAGACTTAATACCTACTTACAGTGTCATAATATTATTATAAGCAGCCAGCATGGTTTTCAAGAATGTAAGTCAACTAGTAGCGCTATTCATTCATTTTATGAATGTTTAACTAATCTATTGGAAGCAGGGGAATGTCCTGTTGGTATATTCTGTGATCTCAGTAGAGCATTCGACTGTGTTGATCATAACATTTTATTGGAAAAGCTAGAAAATATTGGTATCAGAGGGATATCTTTGAAGTGGATTGAGTCTTATTTGTATAACCGCTTACAATATGTTAGTATACCTAATTTAACGGATAATTGTATTGGTAAGAGTGATTCGAGTTATGTGTGCAATGGTATTGGTGTTCCACAAGGGTCTGTTTTGGGACCTATCTTGTTTTTGCTTTACATAAATGACATTGTAGATATAAGCTCGACCACTCACTTTACTTTGTATGCAGATGATACGTCGGTCCTTATTTCGGATAAATCCAATGTCGCTTTAGAAAGTAAATGTAATAATCTTTTTTCCAGCTTATACAGTTGGTTTTGTAAAAATTCACTTCACCTCAATGCGGAAAAAACTCAAATGGTTCATTTTCACTATAGGCAAAAGCAAGTACAAAAAATGAATATAAAACTTAATAATGAACAAATAGAACACGCTTCTTCAGTGAAATTCTTAGGTTTATTTATTGATGAATTCCTAAATTGGAAAAAACACTGCGATACTGTGATCTCAAAACTAAACTCAGTTAATTATCAGTTTAGAAACCTTCGATCGGTTCTAACAATTAAACAGATGGTAATGTTGTACTATGCTCAAGCGGAACCTCGCCTACGGTATGGTTTATGTTTTTGGGGAATTAGTACTAGCTTTAATGATGTCTTCATAGCTCAAAAGAAGATCATTCGTTGTATTGCTGGTATTTCTCGGAGCACTAGCTGCCATGATTATTTTAAAAAATTTGAAATTTTAACATTGTCGTGTTTGTATATTTTTGAGTTGTGTGTGTTTGTTTATACTAAAATAAAATATCTTAAGACCAATGAACAAGTCCATAGATTTAATACAAGACATTGTAATGATCTGCATGTACCTTTATCTAAGGGAAATGTTCATTTTAAATCTCCGGCTATACAAGGTCAACGGTTTTATAATAAATTACCCTTAACCATAAGAAACTGTACTACACTAATAGAATTTAAAAAAGTGTTAAAATCATTTTTAATTGAACGTTGTTTTTACTCCACAGAAGAATTTTTTAACTCGTAAATAATGTATGAATAATTATAATTTATTTGTTTGTTCGTATTATGATTGAAATTTTATCAGATATTGTTCAGTATAATTTGCATGTCAATTTTAGATTAGGATTAGGATTAAGTTTTCATTGTGACTAATTCTATACAAACTTTGTTGTTTGTCAAAAAGAAAATAAAGAATTATTATTATTATTGACAACTAAAAGTGCTTCGAAGCTTATTGAAAAATGAACACAAACCGATTGAGTGAGTGCCATCACCCAAGAGAATATTAAACATTCAGGTAATACAAAATATTAAATTTATGAAAAAAATAATCTTCCCAAATACAACTCGCTCTTCAAATTTTATCACAATTTTTTATTTTCATCACTCAAACTTGTTTATTTGAGGCAAAAACATTCAAACAAACCGAATTTAGATAAAATCCCTCGTCCTAACGGACTCGTGATTTTATCAATCGGTTTGTTTTCATATTCTTGCCAAATAAACAAGTTTTCGTGAAAAAGAAAAAATTATCGATAAAATTTGAAGCACTCGTGGTATTACCTTTGATAATTTTCCAAAGGACTACCTTAGGGTGAGCTTGAATGTTTGAAATTATTATTTTTGTAGGAAAATGTACACAACACATGTAAGCTTATATCTTATTCGAACACTCATACAGCTAAAAAATCTATTTTCATAGGTTCATTCCAACCACCAGTAATTTACAGTAATATTACTAATACACATGCGCAGTTGAAAAAAATCGTTCCAACCACCAGAAATTACAGGTTCAGAACTCTCGATTACTATCAGTTCTCTGTTCCATCCCGTTTGTGGACCAGTAAAATTACCGTTCAAACGATTCTTGCTTTATAGCGAGTATCGACAGTCCTGAAATTAAGAAACATGCGCAATGGCAACATTTTTATCTCAACCTATCAAATTTGTTCTTGATGGAATGTGTAGGTAAATAGGATATGAAAGTGATATTTTAGTTTTTGAACTGTTTTGAAAATAGTGTGCACCGTTTCTTACTGACTGCTTCTTTGTGTAGTCGTTGATAAAATAAAAAAAGGAAAAATGGTGTCCAAAACGACATTATATTCTGCTAGATGATATTATTAGTATTAAGTTTCACTAATTTGATATTTTTAGATTGAAAGTGTCCATTCTGGTTTTTATAAGTTCGTTGGATTTATTTTTATGAATTTTCAAGCCTGAAGGCTTTATATATTACAAATAAAATGTCTTGTTTCTATACTTTCATTTTCTGATTATTGTTAATACAATAAAATATATTCTCAATGATATTAAAATCAATTGTGCATGGCAAAGTATTCACAGCAGCATCCCTAATAACAATAACTACTAATCTAGTTCAAAATACGTTCCAACCGCTTGGTAAGAGATTACCAGTAATTTTACTAATTTCTCTCACGCATGCGTATTAAATAGTTCAATTACTGGTTACGTACGATAACAGAATTGCTGGTTGAAACGAACCTATTATATTCATTTTCAAAATAACACTTGAACTCAGTTTAATGATAACTGATGCGTAGACTGGCCGATTGATGTATTTACATGGAGCTAGTATTGAGAGGAGTCGCTACGCCTGTCATAAAAGTGGTATCGGTTTCGCCATTTTACTACCACTACTCTGTCAACTTGACATTAGTATTGTTTTGTGGATGTGAATTGGGTATTTTTGGATTTTCTTTTTGTTAGTGTCGTTTTTTTCTATTTTAATAATTGAACAATAATGGTTTCTTGTGCTTCACGAAGTTTTACAAGTAGAGACAGAGTAAATACTAAAAAATCATCAGGAGCAACATATCATAGGTTAGTAAACAATCGAAACAGGACTGAACTGGAATATATTTCCTTGTGCTTCAATAAGTTTTATTCAACTTCATATTATATTTAATGTTTGTAGATTTCTTAGAACTCCATCAATAAGAGATATGTGGTTGAAATTTGTGAAAAGAGGTTTTTGGCAGCCAACAAAATACAGTGTTTCTATATTATCAATTTCATCTTGTCAAAAGGACGATTATGTGCACTTTAACGAAGAAAACCACCTCTAATCAAAAATTCAAAAAGCCACTACGCTATACCTAGGTGAAAAGAAATTTCACTAGTGAATATATTTTTGATTTAAATAGTCCGGCTCTGCCGTCGACGCCATATTGCTAACATCACAATGTCACTCATGTGATACCACTTTCGTATTATAAGATAGTCGACTGTGTCATCTCCTCTTAATAGTAGCTCCATGTGTATTTATCATTATATGATACAACTCGCCCTAAGTATTAAGAACGGTAAGGGTTGTTTACCTACAACCTGTCGACAGGTATTACCCTCAACGTTCGAGATGCTTATACCATTTTTTACGCGATCGTATTGAAATAAATTTCGAATAAAATAATTTAAATTTCTTCGAAATGAACGAAAAGTCAAAAGTGACATTTATACTTCTCGATCAGTTTGATAGTTATTTATGTACCAAGGCAGTAAAGTGATTCTTTATCGGACGAGTCTGAAACTATGAGACGAGCGAAGCGAGGCGAATAATTGGCGAGTCCGATAAAGACACTACTGACGTGGTGCATACAAAATTGTATCGCCAATTGCTCAGAATTCAGAATATAGAAAATTGAGGTATATTTCATTGCATTTTATTATGACAAAGTAAACAGTACATATAGAACATATATACTTATTATTTGTCATATTTAAATTGAAGGTACACCCTGAAGCATTATAAAAGTTAGTTCCAGAAGTCAAAGAAGCTCCAACAATAATTTGTTATAAATAAATCTCAAGAAAATTATCATGGAGCCGTAATAGGGAGAAGCGTGACACTGACAGAATGATGATGATTTTCGAGTAATGTCAAAGTCAAAATACTTTACCTGCCGCTTATGTCACTTTACTTGCCGCAAATGCGCAATTACGTAACAAAAAAGATCGATCTCGCAAAAAATATTGTAAAAATAGTTTCGAAATTAATGCATGGCTTTTATACATGACAGATATCGACAATGTTAATTATGCATATTTTAATTGTTATTATCTCGTTTCACAGACGAAAAAAAAAGTTCAAACATTTTTTTCTCCAAAAGCGGCCTTTTAATGACACTTGGCAGGCTTAGAAGTTGTACTTTTAAGGCATAGGCAGAAAAAGTGCACTTTTACTGCCTAGTTCGTTGCTAGGCAACCTTCCAAGTAATAATTTAAATCAAACTGGTTATTAAAATTGACAATGACGTTAAGAAAACTCAAAATGATGCTGATGATAATAAACTGGTTTTATTGCATTAAAACTACAAACTACCACACGAAATTTTTATTTATTAGATATATTTATGGTGAATTGTGAACAATTATTTAATACAATTGATATCTCTGTCCACTTTCCTCATTTCCAGTAAAATTAACAACTTTAGTATCCACACTTAATACTCCGGAAACGCCAGAAAATATTTTATTGCCGATGTTCGACTTATTGGCTAGCGAGTCCTCAATATAGCCCTCCGCGACAGCGGAAGACTTCCATCCTCCATGTTGCTTCAACATTGTTATGTCCCCACCAGAAAGCATCAGCAACGTGGCCGAAGTTTTGCGAAAGCAGAGCCCAGTATACTCTTTCGCATGGGATAGTCCCAGAAAAGTAGCAATTTCTTCTGGCATTTTACCGAATTTCTGAATGCCAATGAATTGATGATGTGCTTTACCGTTCGCATACTTATAGAAGACACGCCGATTATTTAAATTCGAGGGTCTGGAGGCTGCATATTATCTGTAAACGCTTAAATATTTCGTTACTACAAAAGATCTTGATCTTTTGGTCTTAGTATTTGGTAGCATAATTAGCAATTTGTCGCCCATATCATTTATATCATCTGTTTTCATTTGCAAAAGCTGATCACATCTACAAGCCCCAGCGACTGCGACAATAAGTACAACGTAAAATATAAATTGAAAATTAGTTCTTTAATCCATAATAGATCATTTTCAATATAGTCCTACCTTCGTACTATGGAGGGTAGTCCATACTTCGTACATAAATACAGTTCTTCTGGGGAATCTGACTGGCGTTTCAAAAAAGCCCGTAACTTCAGGTATTTTGCCAAATCAATGTTATTTTGTATGTTCATGGTAGCTTTCAACATCGAATAGGTAGACCATAACGTTGAAGGGGGTCCGGTGAACTATAGGGACACACGAATTTCTTAGTGATTTTGCGTAAAATCGATAGTACTCACCTATTTTGAGGATTATCCGTCGAAAAATTTGCGGGTTATACACAATTTACAGAGAAAAATCCAATAAAAGATTTTTTTTTGTCACTTGAACCATCACTTTTGGACTAAATATTTTATACAAACAACCGTTTAAACGTATCACACTGAACGGGAAAGTGATGAACAACATGTTTTCTCGCTAATAATAACAACATTTCAGTGAGTTTCTTCAAAATATTGTTTAAATTACCACTTTTATAAATATATATTTGACAGGCTACAAATGTGTATGAAAACAATTAAATCAAATGACAAATGACATAGAAGCTCTAGCATAATGTGTGACATGGTTGCCAGCTGTAAACGATTACGTGAGAATCATGATATTTTTAAAATATTAATTAATTATTGCATTCGAATTTCATCTTAGAAAGTATTGGATGAGAGGGATGAATGCATTGTAATGCACATCAATCTATTCAAGAAGAGGAAAAAAATATAATAATTGGATTCACCCTTCCCCTTCTAGAATAACTTAAGGTGGATTACAAAGTATTGAATATCTTTTGAGGGCAAGGCAAATGAAGATATTCCAGAAGGGGAAGGGAATATAATAATTGGATTCACCCTTCCCCTTCTAGAATAATTAAGTTATTCTAGAAGGGGAAGGGTGAAACCAATTATTATATTCCATTCCCCTTCCGGAATAACTTGATGTGGATTACAAAGTATTGGATATTTTTTGTGGGGAAGGCTGAATACAATGATTATATATTTGTTTCCCCTTCTTCAAATACGCAATATAAGGATATCATTATATATAAAATGTATTTATAATTTCATTTATGTTCTTGAGTTTGTCTTGAATGAATCTAACTAAAAATATAGTCTGATACAATATTTAATTTCGTATCTTAATAGTCATGTAGCATGATTGTCGAGTAGTCGATTACAGCTGGCAACAACGCTACAAAGTATTGTATGTTTTGTAGGTTGCATATCTGTGTATGCGATTATTATTAAAATTATTTATATCCAAACTGGTTGCCTGTCAAATATATATTTATAAAAGTGGTAATTTAAACAATATTATGGAGAATCTAACTGGATTTTTTTCATAGATAGCGAGAACACATGTTGTTGATCACTCTCCTGTACAGTGCGATATTGTTAAACTGTTTTTTGTATAAAATATCGGGTCAAAAAGTGATGGCTCAAGTGAAGAAAAAAAATTTTTTACTGGATTTTTCTCTGTAAATTGTGTATAACCCGCAAATGTTTCAACAGATAATCTTCAAAATAGGTGAGTACTATCGATTTTTCACAAAATCAGTTAAAGAATCGTGTGTTCCCATAGTTCACCGGACCCCGTTGAAGGCTTCATTTTCTTTGAAAGATCGTAAACATAGACAATCAGCACATTTTCAGAGAAAGATCCTATATTTTTCTTCTGTCTATATTCCATGAATCTGCTTTATGTGAGTTCATTATACAGTTCTTGATTTTGCCAGTAAAAGGTTAAATTCCACATCTCGCGCCTGGTCTCTTATCTCAGGTGGTGTTAATTGCATCAATTCATCCTCACTTTGCAGTGAATCCATTTCTAACATGACAACTTTTCAAAATTGACAATGACAAAGTAAACAGTGAACAAACATATTCAACAAACGTCATCAGCGGTAAACATAGTAACGCAGGGCCCAGTTACCTTTGATAAAATAATTTAGTTATTTGGATATTGATATTGAAACGCAATTTAAATATGAAAAAGTCGATTTTGCGTGGAATTGGAACAAATTTGAAGAAAAAATTATATGTTTCACACGGCAGAAAAGCAGATTTAATGCCTTGGCTGGTTTCATAGCCGAGCGTAGCGAAACACCAGCCGCGGCATTAAATCTTGTGCTTTTATACCTAGTAATAGTATATTATTAAACGAGCAATTTATGATAGCCATAATTCACGATGGGTGACGTTTGCGTCACGAGCCGCAGGCGAGGGGCGCAAGTCACCCAAGTGAATTATGGCCATAAATTACGAGTAGAATACTATACTTTGTCCACGACATTTAATTTATTTACTAATAAATAAAAGTCAGTAGCGATTTGGTATATTACTAACCTCAAAATGTTGTGGCATCTACTTCAAATAATTTGACATATATAGAGATGGGCGATACTGTAGAAAGTATCAATACAACGTACCGTTATAAATATATTGTTTTGAATTACTTAATATTAGAAAATATCGTTATGAAAAGTATCAATACAAAAAATTACAATATTTTATAGATACGATATATGTCAGAAACAAATTTCCTAAACAAAATACACAGATTTAATAGTTTATTTCATATTGTACCCCCATCTCTAGTCGTGAATTATGAACCATAATACACTGTAATTCACGACAGTTGATATATGGGTACCATATACCTTTAGTTAGGAGGTAAAATATTGACTTATTATTAGGTGGTCGTGGACAAAACAAATAACTATTTTAGTTACATAAATAACACTTTCATCAACCTTATATTCTTTCATTTAATTCTCGAGAAACGTCGGAAATAACAAGCGAAGTAAAAAATTTAGCATTACCGTAAATAAAGCATTCGCGCTGCTTATCTTTTATTCCAACTTGGCAATTTTGTATATATTATGTTTCATGTCTGTTTAAAACGTGTATGAAATGCATGCAAGCAAAGCAAAATTATGGTTGAATATTTGAAAGAGAGGGTAAAATGCAACCAATATCAAGGAATAATACACTTGAAAACTATAGTTTTCTTGTGATATTGATATTAAAGGTATGAGTTGTGGGGCTATATAAAGCTAAGCCACTGAAGTGAGCTTTCAAAGGATTTTGTGGAACCCGGAAATTTTAATCTTGTATTTCCATCAGCTTTAAATTTTTTGTTGACATTGAGTTTACAAGCACTTCCATCCCGGATTTATTAACGAGCGCTGCATAACGGACACTATAAAGCTCTGAAGTAGAAAATACTTTAAAAATGGTAACATGCCAATCACCTAAAATTGTTACTTGTGGCTTGAAAGAATTATGAGAATAAAAATTCCCTTTGCTCTAAAGATAAAACAACATATCAAAGAGAACATATTTTATTTAATTTGTCACCAAAACACGTCTAACTTTTATATTTGTCGAAAACAAACTGAAATACTGAAAATGTGAAACAGTAACGCGATATTTAAATTCGCCTTTTTTTAAACAGATCGATACACGCAGTCCATTAACCATTTACTATGAAGCAGCATATTTCTCACAAAATTGCCACGTCAGTTTTAATTAATTTGGGAGGACGATGTTTACAACACCAACATTCCGAACGGATTTGGTTCAAATTGCAACGACGTTTACTATTAGGTGGGTATGATCTTCAATCCCTAGACTGCATAGGATACTTAAACCGTTAAAGTGGTGCATGGGCTGAAAAGTCCCGGGCCTGACACATATATAGCGCTAGTTTGATTGCAATCGGACGTTTTTTAGTTGGTACTAACCTTGAAAAAACAGTTGTCTAAATTTCATGATAATATTCTATTCATTAGTTCGTGAGTTATTGAGTGTCGCTATTTTTGTTATTTCCAAAACAATGGATCAAAAAAAATATCGTGTTTTAATTTTACACACTTCTTGATGGTAAAAAATACCGTTCAAGGGAAGCAATGGCTTGAAAAGTGTACTCCGCTCCATCGGAAACAACAATAAAACGATGGTTTGCTGACTACAAATATGGTGGTAGACACACCGATAATGCGGAACGCAATGGACGTCCAAATGAGGCGGTAACACCAGAAAAATCCACAAAATCGTTTTGAATGATCAAAAAGTGAAGTTGCGTGAGCTAACTGACATCGTACATAATAGTATATTAAGTACCAAGTGTCAGAACGGCATGGAGAACGAGACCGTGACCCATATCTTGTCTGACTGTGAGGCTCTGCACTCGAGGAGACGGGCAATCTTCGGAGAGGCCAATGTGCCACCTGAAGTATATGGCACACATCCAATGGACCTATACCGTCTACTCGAAGGTACGGGGATAACTGGATGGGTGGACTAAATATGGGAGCAGAGTACAATAAGCCAATAGGCTGCAGTGCTCCCGGCATCTGAACGGCTCCCAAAATGGAAAAAAAGAAAAAAGTGTCAGAAACGTTACTTTAGTCACGAATTTCCGGAAACTTATGAAACTAGTGACTAAAGATGTTTTTGACACTAGGTGCTTACCATACTTTTTCTACGCCCGCAGGAAAAAAAACATAATTTTTTTATATCATTTTAATTTTACTCACAAGATGTTATTGACTGTGTCATTTAAAAATCAAATGACAGAGAACTACAAAATTATCACGGAATATTAAATATAAATAAATTACAGAAGATACACTTGTCGTGTAACAAAAGATAAACGAGATGTGACTATTCGCACTTTGAACATTGGTGTTTGAAGTGACTTCAGTCACGAGCTTTCTGAAGCACGAATAGAGCAAAGCGGAACGAATGCCTTATGAAACGAATGAGTTCTACGCCCACAGGAAAAAAAAAACATAATTATGTTATATTATTTATCCAAGTAATTTTATCTATACATGAATATTATACAGTGTGGAAACCACTTATGGAATAAAATTCTTTATGTCATTATTTTGGAAAATTATAAAAAATGCCGAGACACGTCAACTTTTGAATTGAGTTGTGCGTTATGTGAACATGAATTTAAATGTACAGGGTGATTCACGCAAGTATGCCATAGTCGGTGTTGTTTTTTTTAATGAAACACCCTGTATATTTGCATATTTTTGAAATCCTCTTAATGAACCGATTTCAACAAACTGAATAATGTATGGTCAATTATGAATTATACAGGGTGAAATTTCAAAATTAATAATTTATTACACTGAAATATTGGTAGGTACTTTTTTAAATTAGCTTAATATGGATTTATCAAAAATCTAAACTAACTAATTATTAGACGTATTTGTATATTGAACAAAAGCTGCTACGCCCATGAATTTTATCATAAATACCTAAAAATTGCCTAAAAACGCCAATAATTAGACAAAATCGGTAAATAATGTGGATTTTTTCTATTCTGTCAGTTGTTGATGTGTTGACAGTTTATACCTAAAAAGTAAAATCTTTGTCAAACACTCTTTCCTTGTCGACATAACTATGAAATATTTAACTGAGACTCACCGAATTGAGATTTTAATGATGATCGGGTACGGGGATAACTGCAGAAGTTGAAGTGTTGAAGTGGCAAACTTATTTAATCACAGGTATCCCGAATTGCCTAATATTTCACAAAGTACTGTGTCTAAAATTCATGCACAATTCAGAGAACTTGGACATGTCAAACCATTGAAAAGAAAACCACACTTCGTTGAAGATGATGTGAAAGTGAATATTTTGTTAAGTGTCGAAGATAATCCAACTTCAAGGACACGTCAAATTGCACGTGAAAATAATGTTAGTCATACAACTGTTCTAAGATGTCTTCATAAAGGAAAACTTCATCCCTACAAATTAACTTTTGTGCAGGAGTTAACAGAAGACGATTCAGATCGTAAAAATGGATTTCCGCGAAATATTGATGAATAAGCTGAACAGAAACGAGATAGCTCTTGGTACCATTCTTTTTTCTGACGAATCAACATTCACATTGAATGGAGAGTGTAAACCGATAGAACTGTAGATATTGGTCAGCAGAGAATCCTAATTGGATGCGTGAGACACATACTCAGTACCCTCAAAAGGTGAACGTTTGTGCCGGTATCATGGGCGACCATATTATTGGTCATATATTTATAGATGGAAATTTGACAGCTGAAAAATATTTAAATATGCTTGCAAATGAAGTTATTCCTGCGTTGGCAAAATTATATCCCAACGCAATAGATCCTAGCTAACCGAATGAATGAAAATGTTTGGTTCCAGCGAGACGGGGCAACACCCCATTATGCTTTAATGGTAAGAACTTATTGGATGAAATCTTCCCCAAATTGGTTGTTTACCGGTCGACAGCAATGTTTGGAGGCTGAGCGTAGCGAAGCCCCCAATTTTGCTGGAGACCGGTATTATCCTTAACGTTCGAAATGCTTATACCATTTTTTGCGCGATCGTATCAAATTTCGAATAAAATAATTTAAATTTCTTCGAATGAACGAAATGTCAAAAGTGACATAAATATTTCTCGATAAGTTTAAAATATAATTTGAATTTTGGTGAAATTGTTTTTGCTATTTATTACTTTTTATATTGTTCTGTTCGGTTCTGTTCATTAAAAAATATAAATAAACTTTGTTCCTTTCGTGTAATGAATGGAATAATATATTATTTAGGACCACTTAAATGTTTGTAGTGCTAAGACGTCGGTAAGTAATTTACTGAACGTCTGAACGGTAAGTGTTGAGAATTGATCAATTGACAGCTGACCTGAACCTAACCTAACCTTGACCTTATCCTACTTCACACCTTACTTTTGTTTTATATAGTTTCATATAGTTGGTAATTATGTATTTAAAATGTATTTTCAATTGTCAAGTTGGTAGGCGATAAGCACTTTTTGGATAATTTCATGTGACAGCGTAAAAGCGAAATAGAAAGGTCAAAAGCAAATGTGCGCCGAATTGTTACTCCGTTTGTAAAAGTATAGTCAGAATATTAAAAAGGTACCTTTTTGATGCACTTTTGAATAAACTGAATTTTTGTCAAGTTTGGACTCAATTTATTTACACCAACAAACCCAAACCCACTGAAAGAAACAACAGTAAGTAAATCACTCACCGACGTGTTAGATCAATCGCGCAAAAAAAAATATGGAAATGATAGTAAAAATGTATCCGAACAAATACAAGTAGATCACCAGCACTGCGAATACCAGTTTGCATAGAATTTTAATATAGCATCGGTGGTTCAGTGGTAGAATGCTCAGGAGAGAGCACACGCACGCAACCTAACGTAACGTAACGGTCAGATCTTTTGCGTCGCGACCCCTGGTCGCTCAAACATAACCTGACGGAAAGAACTAAAGTTCCAAAAAGGAATAATTATGGTCACAATAACATTATTAGATGCTAATTCGAATTTATATGTTTATATGTCTTTTATTCACGCACGCGTCGGCAAATCGCGCGTTTCAATTGAATAAGTAGTTCGTTCTTCTTGGTGCTTACTCACATCACTTTATCTCAGATCACTTCAACTGAAGTGAGCTGAGATCTAAGTCAAAAAGAACACACCTAATGTATTCTCATATACTGTTGTCAATATAATCGATAAAACGAAAAACAATATGGTGAACAAAAAGTTATTTAAACTTACTAAAATGTTGAATGAATATTTTTCTTCCTGTTGATACCACTCGCATTGTAATAAGAATGGAACTTTTTGGAAATTTTTAATAAGATTTAAATTTTCAAGAGAAATTTCTCTAATATTAGTTTTTTTTAAACTCTGAAACTCTTTGAAAATGTAAGTGGTTTATTATCTTATTTTAATGTACGAATATACCAACTTCCATTAAATTCTGAACATTAATTACAGAAAGAGGATTCCATAGAAGAACTTTCAACTTTCTACCATCAAGGCCACATTGCGAATACACTTAATGCAAATCAAAAGTTAGGTGTCGACCCAAGATTTTAATTACAAGAGTTTCAAACGAAAATCACAAAGTTCTTAGTTAGTTAGTTTGTTAGAGAACTGATCCAAAAACTCATTGAGGTTTTTTTTTTAAATTTAATGGCATTGAAGTAATTAAGGACTAAAGTA
>CAJUYI010004594.1:0-18036 GCA_910591695.1 Galerucella pusilla
TTTTAAACTTTTTCGTAATCTGTATAATTGAAAAGCTGGATAAATTATAAGAAAGCCTGTTTTTATAAAAAAATATCTTTTATATTAAAATAGTTAAAAAAATTGCAAGTTTTTACTGAGTAACCTGTAGCGTTATCTCCGTAACTTTGTCCACCAGACCAGGAATGAAATAAAACATCTGGAATCACCCTGTATTTTGATATTTTTAATCATTCTGGCCGGAAAACAGCCAAAAACGATGTGTCACATAATACCCCGCTACGGTATGCTTGTTTAATTGGTTGTATTAGGAGAACGACATATTCTATTGACATGAAATTTTCAGAATCATATTTTTATCCTTGGTAGGTACTTTGTTTTGCTACAGTTAAAAAATGATTTAAAAATTTTAGTAAACGAGCCCATTCAACCAACTATTCCGATAAACTGTTTAATGCTCCACTCTGTATTAACAGCTCTTAAGTAGCTGTCATTCATTTATTAAAATTCCTTCATTTTTGCCAGAGATATCGCAATACTGTGTTGCACAGGTTGTTCCAACTTTCTTTTAACAACCTTATTAATCGATGTAATACCATTGAAAAAAGTTGATTTCAAATCGAAACCAGATTTGTTTAAAAGTAGACATAGGCGGGTTGCAGAACGTATAAATTTCGCATCAGCTCGACCTTCAGATATTTCATGATTTTGGTTCATGTGAAGAGATTAGTTATCCTTATCAGACTTTAAGGTATCTTCACAAGATCCTTCTCCAAGGACGCTCTAGTATCAGAACTTTATATCTTCAGAAACTCAGTGAAGATAATCAGGGCTATTCTGTAAGTAACAACTTTCGATAATGACTGTAGTAACCACTTTCGAAATTTTGGTATTCTCTAATACACGGTTGGCAACTGTTGTTATGATAACAACCTTCAAGACCCAAACGTGAAAATGGACGTGACAGCGCCGCAAAATAGTTCTAATGTGCGCAAAATAGGTCTAGTCGTTTCTTTGCTTTGACAGAGTAAATAATTATAAACTTCAAATATCTTTGTGATTGTTTATTTTTTCGGTTAAGCTAAATTTAAATATATAGTTTACGATCAAAATCCTTTTGAAAAACGAATTAAAATAATTTAAAGACAAAATAAATGAAATTGGTAGCTGTATTGAAAAGGTATGATGGATTCTTATTAAGACACGTACAGTAGGATTTATAAAGAATGACCAGAAATTATAATTCTCTATAACAGAGAAAATTACCTAAAATGGTCAGCTAAAGTTCTTCTTGTTCTACTACCTAAAGCTAAAATGTTTACATTTTCTTGTCTCTGAATTGGGTCTGGAAAGTTTATATTCTCTTCATCATCCAGTGGCCCTAAATCATCCATGTGTATATTAGCTTTGATACATATATTGTGCAAAGCAGATCATGCATATAGAATATAGAATAAATAAATAAAAAGATTCCAATAAGTGTCTGACGCAAGTAGTTTTCGTTAACAACTCCTCTGAAGCAGTTGCCAGTGAACCACTTCTCATAGCCACTTGTCATTATGCATAGCAACTCTTATAGCGACTTCACTTCAATACAATAGTGAATACCAATTTCGCGTTTAGCAACTGACCTTGAACATAACGACAATTTACAGTTGCTATCCATAACATCTTTGCTTAGTGAATAGACCTGAATGTTTGAGATGTCTGTACTTTTTCCTTTTCATGACTAGTATTTTCATTTCTATCATAGGTTTCCCTATCTCTCTTATAAAGTCAAACCACGTTCTCCTGTGTCTCAACACTATTTATTTCTCATTTCCCCTATCAATTCTGTCTGGTTTTCTATCGAACGCCGCCATTGGTTCCAAGATCATTACAGAATATTGCTCTGAGCGGAGAAATGAGAATTTGTGTATGGTACAAATTTTACATAAACATATATTATGTGACCTCGCCCAACTTGGCTTATAAAACTAGCAACAATGACATTTTTACAGAATGTTAGATTAAAATAAAAAAATTATTATAATAGTATTTGCGCCTTATCAGTACAAGGTAGATATTCTCTGTTTTAGAGCTCCCGGACTGAAGACGAAGAATAATAAAATTGTTTGTTACAAGTTGTTAATTCAATCAATTAAAGCTTATTGATTGTCAAGTGGTATAAGATTTTTAAACAAAGAACAAAGACCACAGAGTCAGTTTGCGTTAATTGATAATTATTATGAAGATTGATTTAGAAGAAGATGGTTTTATAGTCCAGTCTACAAGTTGAAAAACGTGAAAAATAGAGATACAGCTCCTAAAAATATGAGCAATAGCTCATTGGATTCGGATATTCGGAATGACCTCTAGAAAAATGAGTCTTGGGGATTTTACTGCACGTAAAAAACTCTACCTCTATTATTAATAGTTTTAATTTAACGCTGAAAATGGGACTTCGCGCAGCGATTACGGCATGGACTTTTCATTATTTGTTAACTTTAAAAAAATATTAATAACAAAACAAAACTTTAATAAACTTTTATCGCGGTATCTTGTTAGGATTTTAACATGGAAATCAGAAAATCCTAAATATTTGCTTCCCAGAAAAAGAGAACCTAATGAAATTTTGTGTGGACGTAAAGTACATTATTTCTGACAATATTGCCATAAAATAATCAATGTTTAATAGCAAATAAGTTTAAAAATTAAGAAAATAAATTTAAAAAAACAACCTGTCATTAAAGTACTTGAATTTGACAATTGCCGTCGAAGTAGGTTTTAGCGCAGAGATAGGAGCGGTTGGTTTCTACGCGGATGGCCCGGGTTCGAAACTAGCACATTACATCTCTTTTATTTTTCTTAATAAAATTTTGTTTTTTAAATAAAATAATTTTATAAGTTGTTAAAATTTTAAAACGATAAAATAAGTTTATAGTCTAAGATCCGGCTACAGGATTAGTGCGCTCATCTGTTTTTTGCTCAAAACCAAATTTTTATGTATATTTATAATTGAAAGAATATATATTTACCAGGTTGCCCATCAAAATTTGGCCGCCAGGTGTAAACAGGTATGATTTCGATACACTTAGACGTTCATAACTTTAATTTATTAATCATATACCAAATTAAAGCTATTTTTTTTCTATTTATCATCATATATGGTTGCCTAGTTAAATCCGCCCGCAAATAGGGGTTGCTGGTTGTTAAAAATGATAAATATTTAAGGTAGAGTGGAAGAGAGTTAGCGCGTAGCGGGTTGCGATTAAACACCTACAAATTCAACAAGTTTTTGCTCCTATGCCGAATCCTACTGACATCTTTAATGAAACCAAAATCGATGCAGTCCAAGAGTTCACGTGCCTTATGTATGGAATCCCAAAGTGTCAAAGTGTAAATTCCGCAAAATTTTCATTATTTAACAAAATGTACGCTTTAAAACAAAATAATGAGAAATATATGAAAATAATTAAAGATTTGGACTCAACGCACATTCCATCGTGTTGGAAATCTTTAAAACAAAAATTGTTACGGACAATCTTTGTTAATTCGATGTGGTTAAATGCCACTGAACCGGACTGTATCAAGTTCAGCCTGGAAAATAATGGCTGGCTGCTATATTATATGGTTTTCTAAAACCAGCATGGTTCCTGGGAGACTCAACTCCAACGCAAGTTAAGAGTGTGCTATGTGATACTATGAACAAATCTTCCGATAATGACGACGATTCTGATATCTGTAGCGATGGAAGTGATAGCTCCGATGATAGTGTATTTGACAGCTCCAATGATTCAGATTCAGAGTTACGGAAATATAGGATCCATTTTTGAATTTTCAATTTGCTTAAATGTTTAATTAACATGTAACAGACGAACCAAAAATCGCGCGTGTTTTAAAGACCTTAATATCCACTTATACTTTAATATACTATTTCCAACGGGCATAAATTCTTTCAAGTATCTGGATGATACCATAATTTATTTAAATTTTCAAATTCAAATTTGATACTATAAAAAAATAATTTTCTGTTGTAGGTACGCCGTGTTTAGCGGCAGAGCACCCATGCCGTAATCGCTGCGCGGAGCCCTATTTTCAGCGATAAATTAAAACTATTAATAATAGAGGTAGAGTTCCGGGAGCTGCAACTTTTTTTTCGGAAATTTCCTCCTCTTTAAGGACCTTTTTTTCCAAAGATCGTAAATATTAATAGTTTACGAGTTATTAACAAAAACCTAAATACCTCTTTTTTTTCATCTAATTTTGTTAATAACAATTGCAATTTTTTACGTGCAGTAAAATCCTCAAAACTCATTTTTCTAGAGGTCATTCCGAATCCAATGAGCTATTGCTCATATTTTTAGTAGCTTTATCTCTATTTTTGACGTTTTTCAACTTGTAGACTGGACTATTAAATTGTATGCTTCGAACTAATTTTTTCTATTTAGAACAAATTACTGGTTAAATATTGAACAAATTTAATTTAAATTGATTTAATAGTAATGTAAATTATTTCAATTTAAGTTTCTATCAATATACAGTTTTTTTTTTTCATTTTAAACGCTATTCCGTACATGTTTGGTACAATAACTTAATAAACAATGGGAGTTTAATGCTAAAATATGTGCATTTTGTGGCAAAAACAAAAAAATTATGGGTTGCGTGACATGCTGAACATTCAAAATTAATGAACTAATTTTCTAAATTAACTTTTACGTGTTGGTCTTCAATGTGCAAATTAGTAGGCGCATCCCAATACTAGCTTACTACGTATTTTTTAATAGGTCTTCATGTGAGTTGTGTAAATTATAGCACAGGGTGTGGCAGCACATAGGGGCAAGTTGGGTTAAGAAGAAAGTTGATAATTCTGGTTAGAAAATTAAGTGTATTCTGAAAAGGAAAAATTACAAAAGTTAGAAACTGAATTTACTGTTTGGGCACTGACTTTGTGGAATCTACTCATATTACTGTTGCATTAAAATTGTATAACAGTAAAGTTAGAAATAATCTCCGAAAAAAATTGATAAAACGACCGAAAAAAATTGATAAAACGACCGAAAAAATATACACTTGGACAAAATAGACCCGCAAAAATTATCCCGGAAAAATATAGGATAAGATTAACATTTTTCTCTTTTTTCCACCATTAATCAATTCAACTGAATACATCAATGTATGTATGTATGTATTTTGGGGTGACATTCACTGAGACCTAAAAGATCTATTGTGCCTTACTTCTACTTCGTTTCTGAGGAGAGTCTCAAAAACTAGTAGCTCCCTTAGTCCTATTTCCCGGAGGAATTTTAGGATGTCTGCAGGCTTCAACTTAGGATAATGTTCCTCTTATATCCAGGTGCTGTGCTCTAGGATTCTGAAGTGCTGTGAAGTTAGAAGGTATGTGGATGGAGGTTTCTTCTTCCATGCCACAAAATCTGCATTCTTATTCCTCCATTATTTTGAGCTTTTTCAGGTACCCATTCAAGCGACAATGTCCCGTTAGGATCCCTGTTGAAACTCTTAGCGCAGTTTTACTTTGACTTATGCATTCATTTGATCTCAACAGGTTGTAGTCACCCAGAAGAGTCTTTGATTGTATAAGCCCTACTAGATATTTCCAATGGTCAGATCTTCTCTTTTTCTCGGCTTCACCTATTTCTTCAAATATTACATTGGGGTTGTTTCCGCAAAAGGGTTCAAGCACCCAGAAAGGTATTTCAGTCCCCTCTTTGCTAGTTCATCTGCTATTTCATTTCCTTCTATTCCAGTGTGTCCTGGAATCCATAGTAAGGTGACTACATTGTTCTCGCCTAGCTCATTGAGTTTGTCCAAGCATTCCCACACAATTTTGAACCTGATTACACAATAGCTCAGTGCTTTAATGGCTGCTTGACTATCCGACATCAAAGTCAAAATCAAGTTTTCTTTTTTTCGAGTGAGGTTATTGGACTTGGACCCACAGTTTTTTCTAAGCTTTCCAATTTGTATTTGTAATTAATTTTAAAAATAGACAATAAAAATTTACCGAGAAAAAGTTGAAGTTGCTCCAACAAAGAGTTTCAATATTATTTTTATCATATGAAAGATCAATACGCCTACTTAGACGCAAATAAAAGAGAGACAATGAACACCTTATAAGTTTAAAGGGAAAGCCCATACATTGTTATGAATAAATGAGAGCACAAACAAATTGAAGTGGTTTCATTTTATGTAAAAATGTTTTAAATAAAAAAAAATTTCCATTACAATTAAATAAAATAGCAATCGTGAACTAGGCAGAATTTTTTAACAGTCAAGCAACTTTTATTTAACAAAATTTTCTAGAAAAAAAAAACTAGAAAATCAATCATATTTTATTTAATTCAACAAAATCTCTCTTTATTATTTGACGTGCGTCTCATATACACAATAACCACGTACGGAAACGTTTGTAAAAACAATTGAATACACAAGCCACACAAATTTTACTGAGTATAGAATACAAACGAATATTTTAGTCTTCAAGGTTGATCGCGAATAAGTTTACAAGAAGTACATTTAAGTTAACCGCCCATTAGAAGTAAATAAAGTCACATGGTTACAACAACAAATAAACGACAAAACAATAGAATGTTTAGATAGGTATTAAGAGGTCGACATTCTTTTGCCATTACTCAAACTTGATGGGCTTGTCAGGAAAAGCTGACTTATCATTTAAGTAAATATTAGTACCTAAATAATAGTTTTATACTACACTACTCAAAACAATTATCGCATATTTTGAACACCCTGTACAAAAGACTTTATTCATAAAATTGGTAAACTATGATTTTTAGTACTAAGAACATAGATCTTTTTTATGCAAATTCCGGCAGATATGGGTTTTTATGTTGTTCGTTATCATTTATTCTGATGTTTTTCTGTATAACTGCAAAATGCTAAACCTTTCACTTATCAATATGGCACGAGTATTCGTTTAGTTGAACATAGACTTTCGTACGATGTTATCAATTGGATGAAATTAGAGATATGAATGATAACAACAGACGTCTTACTAGACATTTAACAGATGCTGAGGCACATACGGCTGTTACTCTGTCAGCTGAAAGATACAATCAAGTCCGAATTGCGCATATTTTAAACGTTACCCAGTCGTCAGTAAGTAGAGTGTTAATGCGGTATAGGGAGACTGAGGCATTCTCAAGACGTCCTGGCCAAGGCTGTTATAGGGTCACAACTGCAGCACAGGATCGATTTTTGCTTTTGCAAACTTCAAGAAACCGTTCAACTACAGCTAGGAACTTACAAAATGCCCTAAGAAGAACTTACCAGGTTAGGATCGGTGATCAAACGGTTAGAAACAGATTGAGAGAATCTGACTTAAGGCCAAGACGACCAGCAACGGGACCACGACTCACCAGGCAACACCGCGTATGCAGATTAGCCTTCGCCAGGGAACACCTGAACTGGAGAGAAGCTGATTGGTACACGGTCTTGTTAATCGACGAGTCCAGATTTACTCTCTCAACAAATGACCGTCGTGTAAGGGTGTATAGAAGACCTGGAGCCCGGTTTGTACAGGGTAACATTCGTCAGTTGGATGCATACGGTGGAGGAGGCATTATGGTTTAGGGAGGAATAAACTTTCGTTGACGCACTGATCTCCATATTGTACAACACGGTACTTTGAATGCTGAGAGGTACATTAATGATATCCTTCAAGAGTATGTGATTCCTTTTGCCCCATTTATAGGCGATAATTTCATATTAATGCATGATAATGCCCGTCCACACACAGCACAAATTATGACTAGGTTCTTGCAAGACACCGATATTGATGTCATGGATTGGCCAGCAAGGTCACCTGACTTAAATCCAGTTGAACATATGTGGGATGCACTTGGAAGAGCCGTTAGAGGAAGATTAAATCCACCTGAAACTTTGGAACAATTGTATGAAGCTCTTATAGAGGAATGGGATAGAATTCCCGAACCTTATGTTCAACATTCAATATGGGGAGTATGGGGAGGCGTTGCAGGGCAGTTGTAAAAGCTAGAGGGGGTAATACTGAATATTAATTTGTAGTGTAAAATTCATTATGGTCGGCTAGTAATGTTAATTTCGTTCTTTGGTTTTAAGACAAATAAAACACTAAAAAATTAAAAGTTGCTTTATTTCGTTACATTTTATGTAAATTTTGCAATACTTCGTAAAATCCCTTAAAACATGTCATTATTCGATTGAAAATATTTAAATCAATGTTATTTTTATTTGTTGATTAAATATAGACATTTGAGAAAATATGCGATAATTGTTTTGAGTAGTGTATTAACGCTTTACAAAATTTTTTAAAATATTTTCAAAAACAACTACTTCTCGGGCTATGAACAGACATTGAAATACCCCTCTAAATTAAACGGGATATTATTTATTTCATGAAAAAGCTATGAATTTTCATGAAGGTGGAAAATGATGTAATGTATAAAATGTAATGTATAAAACGTTATATTTTGTGGGTGCTAAACTAAAATAGTAGATTTCATCAATGCACTTATTGCAAACAAGATTCTATTAATATTTTCCGACGTTTATAATTTTGAATCATCATCTATTTGATCTTTATTTTCACCTGAATTTAATAGCTATTTTTTTTAAATGTAATGTATAACACACTAGTAGTTTACCTAACTAGTGCGGAAAGTGATACTTTTCCGCACGCTATTGCAGATGGCCGAACGACGCTTTAGCGGAGTTCGGCCAGCAATCGCGTGCGGAAAAGTCACTTTACGCACGTGTTAGGTACACTATTTTTTCTACTAGCATGCGGAAAGAACCCAAAAGTAATCATAAATCAACATTTCTCATTATATACATATCAACAAATTAATTATTATTATTTGACATTCATTTGATGAGGCTTATACCAGGGCCATCAAAAAATTATTGAAAAATAAGTTTTTTTTTTATTAAAAATTATAGCAGCATTATAATAAATTTATTAATTTTTCAGTCATTTGGTAAACTTGGATATACAAAATACATATTTTGAATATTCAAATGTCAGTATATTCCTCAAATGTCAATAAATTTACTTTCCGCACTAGTGCGGAAAAGTGACTCTTTCCGCACGCTTTTTAGTGCGGAAAAGATTCACTTTCCGCACGTTAGTAGAAAAAATAATTATTGCTATAATAGTCAAATGCAGTCTTATCATGCGGGTCATACGATTCAACAAAGACATACTCACCGTTTTTGTATTCTTTTATTGCGTTTAATTATAACTTCCAAATAAAATCCGTAAGATTAACAAGACAGACTTATGCAATTTTGACGGGAGAAAAAAGGATATGTAGTTTTCAGCGATTCTAAAAAGTCCACCAGCGAATTTTTTATTCAAATGTCAGCTTTGTGACTTTGACAATTCAATTTGAATAATAAGATGAATATCTTTATAGTCCAAGAGACCCAGCCAAAAAAGTAGGTTCGCGACTTCAGGACATAGTTAGGTTATGAAATGGTTTTCGTATACAACGAGCAATATTGCCACTGATAATGTACGAGGAGAAAGTTTTAACGAGCTGCAGCTCTTAAACTATAAATGCTACGGGAAAAAGTTTCCGATGAAATTTATAGAAAATTTCATGCTCTATAATTCAGCCACCATTTTCAATTTATCATTGACCATTAACTAAATATTCAGCAAAAACCATATTGAAAAAAGTTTAGAGCGCTATAATCAAAAACCTATGTGTTATACAGAAAACAGTTTTGGATAAAAAAAATGGCACATATAAGTATCTACAATAATGATCCCCACACTTTTTGTCGTACGATGCGCGGTTCGCGAGATATTTATTAAAACGTGTTTTTTAAAATGGCGGCTGAAGTGAAGCCCCCCGATGACGCCAACTTGAATTTACATTCAGGGGACACCCCTGAACATATTCAGGAAAAAAATACCTGTTCCTGTACATTTTAAATACCCCGCTCTTGGCCTAGCTGCGTACACATGACTAGAAAGTCAAGAAAACATTGTATTGTGTGTAAAGTTTAATTTTAAAAAATTGTAAAGCGTTTTTGGATGTTAAGCCATCTTCAGTGCAATACTTGTCAATTTAAATAAAATCGACAACACATTAACTAAACAATCAAAGGAGCTTGAGGAAGAGAACGCACCACCACTTAGTAGAGCGAATGAACTGATCTGGTATACAGACGGATCTAAAAATGAACTCGGCACCGGAGCGGGCATATACAGCAAGACGAGCAAATATGAAGGAATCGTCTCGCTAGGAAAATACGCCTCTGTATTCCAAGCAGAGGTTTATGCAATACTTGCGTGTGCAAGGGCTAACAGTATGAGAGCCTACAACAACAGGCAGATCAGGATCTACAGCGACAGCCAAGCCGCCCTTAAAGCACTTCAGAGCTATAGGGTGACATCTCGGCTAGTATGGGAATGCGGCGAAGAACTTAGAAGACTGGCGACTCGGAACAGTGTAACACTGGAGTGGGTACCGGGTCATAAAGGAATCGCAGGCAATGAAAAAGCTGACGAACTCGCAAGAGTAGGATCGTCAACTCTGATGAACGGACCCGAACCTGCTGTGGGCATCCCCAGATGCTTAACCAGGTCATGGTTAAAAGGGTGGTTGAAAGAACAACACAAGAAATACTGGAAGAATACGACTGGGCAAATACATGGGAAGAAATTCATAAAAGAACCATCAGAAAAAGTAGCGAAAGAACTGCTCTCAATGAGTAGGAACAAACTGCGCACCACTACGGGGCTACTTACGGGACACTTTCCCACAAAGGAGCACCTAAACAAAATAGGGCTGTACAACGAAGACCTTACATGCAGAAGATGCAAAAAGGATACCGAAACAGCTCTGCATATACTATGCAACTGTGAGTCGCTGGACCACAGAAGGCAGAAACTTCATGGTAGAACCCAAATGACTCCAGAAGACTTCTACAATCAACCAGCTAAGAACCTGTATGAGCTAATACAGGGAACGGATTGGCTGAATAGGTTGTAGTCAGAACACTAGGAGTATCCACAATAAGCCCAGGAGGCTGAGGTGGTACCGGCGAAAGGACGGCTCCAAAGAGGAAAAAAAAAACTAAACAATTATAAATTTCCGCTCCTCAAACACAGTAGTTTTTGGAGGTTATAAAATATAAATGAACAAAAGCTAACGACAGTATACCCCAAATTAGGGGAATATTTTAAATTTAATGTAATTTTTAAAAAGTTTTATAATTGTGTAGTTAATGTGTTGTCAAATTGGTTTCTTGTATTATATACTTGACGAGTATTGCACTGATGATGGCTTTACAGCCGAAATCGCTTTGCAATTTTTCAAAATTAAACTTTACACAGAATACAATGTTTTCTTGACTGAATAATAAGAAGCAATTTTCCGGTATTTTGCAACCTCAAGCAAAAAAAATGGTACTTAATCTGATAGATTATTTCGAGAATGAATGAAAAAGTGGACATTCGTCAACCAGTGTGCAGGTAACATCAACCATAATTATTTTCTCCGGGTATATTTTTTGTAATCTCACATTTTGGTAACCTCTGTGTCTTCTGATTTGATACATATGGTTAGTGATCTTTGAACCCGCACGATAAGAGCCTCTTGACTATACCTGTGGTTCCCTAATTCAAAAGGTAACGACGATCGCGTCCTGTTGTCAATTATAGAGTCATCTGGAATTAGATTTTTTAGGTTGTTCTTGAAAAACTTTTTATTATCAGTTTTATATAATTGAGAAGTCATGTTAATAATCAAGAGCTGCTTTTGTGTTCAAATGAAATAAACATGTTTTAGGTAATAGTTGATATTTGTACATAATATCTTACTAAATTATTATCATAATTGCAGTTTGCAGCTGCACGTTTTTTCGCCTCCTGATAACCTTTAATCCATGCATTTATTACGTACAAGAATAATAATTTAGGATTATTACTTTAATTTTCGCAAAATAATCGCAAAAGTAAACAACTTTATATATATGAACGATCTAATTTTAAACGTATAGAGTAGGACATAATTTTAGTTGTAGATGGCGCCACTGAGGCAAGATTCTGTTAGTGACAGAAATACAATAACTAAAAATAACCGAATTTTAGCCATTTTTATCAAGATTCTCACTCTCCCCCATCTGTTATTTGTAGAGATTAATAGTTCTCACCCCCCCCCTTTTTCTTAAATGATAAAATATCTCCTATTTAAAAAGGGGGAGTACAGCTTACGGGTTTTTTTTCGAATGACCGTAAAAAGAATAGGCAATATTTTCCACTGATTTCTAAAATTTAAAGCATAAACTTAAAACTCTGAGAACTTCTACTTATATAAATGAAACAAGCTACAGTTTTACCCATATTTTGCAAGAATTCTGGAAATTACATCTTTCATCATGATGATTGATGTGTTTAATTTATACAAACCATTTTTTTGGTAAATGTGTTATCATCCATATAGACATATAAAATATAAAAACCGTCTAGTAGGAATAGAACAACTTGGGAAAGTATTAGCTCTATATGTAGTGACGCGCACCTAGGATAGAAGATCAGATTCGTAAAAAAAATCGATAGTCTGAAATACTCGAGCGCGTCAGATTAAAATATTGGGGTTGATTTTAGTGTTTTAAGACTAAATTTAACTAATCTGACGATAAGTCCTTGACGCCGCCGATTTATAGGGTCGCGAACTTGTAAAAAAAAACGTTAATTCGGCATTCTCAAGTGCGATTTTTTTTATTTTTTATTTTGAAGAATATAATCTGAAACTTGCTAAAAATACAAAATCTGCCCGTTTCCGCATGACCGGAAGGAGGAGCCATTTCGTCTTCCGAAAAACGCGTTGCGGCATATAATTCATTTTACAAAAAAAAAAATTGATGAAAAAAAAGTTAATTTCATTTTACACAAAAATGTTTCTTTACATTTTTGTCCAAAATTAAAACTTTTGGACTCAAAGCATCATGAAAACTCAAACTCCCATTTTTTTGAGTATATCTCGAAAACGGAGGGTGTTAAGAAAATTGATATGTGTAACAACGATGATTAAATTATGTAACTTGTATTATATCTCAAATTTTTTTTCGTGGACTCGGAAAAAGTTACGCTTATCTGTATACAAAAGTATTATCAACATGTACAGTTTCATTTATTTATAATTTATATTATTCAATAGCCTGTTGATCATCAAATTACTTTTTGGACGTACCGTAAGCAAAACGAAGTGAAGAATTGAAGCAAAAAAGAGGAATGTGCCATAAACATGTAATGCTTTTTCGGTCAGATTAAGAGAACCCACCAACACTTTTGTCAGATTAAGAAAATATGCTTTCAGGATACCGAGATAAACCTCCCCTATGAAAATTTGACGCGCTCGAGTATTTCAAAAGAACTTTTTTTGCATTTTCAAAAATTTGTCGTAACTTATCGTCACGCCAAAATCGTCAGTTTTTTCAAAGGGAGCTTCCTTGGGGCCTACTCGAGGGGTGAACCACCCTGCGAAATACTGTCACAAATTTGCGAATTCACGGGAAATCACGCGAAATCACGGGAAATCGCGCGAATCACGGGAAATCGCGCGAAACACGGGAAATCACGCGAAATCAAGCGAAATCATGGGAAATCTTGCGCAATCCCGTGAAATCATGCGAAATCTTGCCAATAATTAGCAAAATAGTGAAATTTTCCGGTACTAAAGTCGCGCGAAATCATGCGCAATCACGCGAAATCTTGCGAAATTACACTATTTGAGAAATACTGTCACATTTTTGGCATAGTGGTTCACCCCTCGGGCCTACTTAACACTCCTTCCGAAAATATGACGCGCTCGAGTAAATTTTTTTTTCGGATTTTTGACTTCTTCATATGCCTAACCCCACCACGCAAACCGGCAGATTAGTATACTGTTGTTATCAGAGGCACTTGGGGCATGAATATCGGACGCGCTCGAGAATGCCCAAGTAACTGTTTTTTTATTATTTTTGAAAAACCGTACACGCCATACCCACCGCTAAAATGGTTTTTACCATACCAGCTTTTCTTTTCGAAATTACTTTATCATTCGATTTTGAGAGATCTCGACGGCGCTCGAGAATGTCGCCATTTAGCGACCTAGCCTCCCTAACTATCAAGAAACGTCAACTTTTCGTTGTCAATGGCAAGCGACAAAAGCCTACTTTTCAATGTAATTGTAGAAAAAAATATATTTATGCTCAAGCATCTCTGTAAATCTTGTTAATTAATTACTTCAATAGATTTTAAATAGAATGAAAGTTTCACTCAACGATGAATTAAATTATGAGAACATTTTTTTTACAAAATGCTTTCAATTAGTAATGACTAATAACCCCCCTTCTCCCCCTGCCGAAGTAATTATATAGCCGATGTTCCAGTAATGTTCTTATAATTTTATTGTACTTTCTAACCTATAATTTCGAAAATATCTTTCAATGATCTTTGTTCTAGATTCGACTTTAATCATAGGAATATAATTATATTCACTAACCCAATGGATCACTGGACCACCAGACTATTATCTTAAATTGGTATAAGCTTTTCTAGCACTTTTGATATCGTGAGTCTGAAAAAATTCTGTATAATAAAAATGCATACAAGCATTTTTTTATCAATATAAAAATCAATTAATTTCTACAATTTCTATGCATACCTACTAGTATGGAACAAGAAAGGAAATGGGTGTTGACCGAATGGTTTAACAACTATATGCATGTAGCATATGGAATACGGTATATCTTTCACAACAAATATTTCTATATGTTTATAAAATATGTCTATTGTATATGCATGGATTACAGATTGTTTTAAATACTTTTTTGGTGTTATATCGTAAATTAAACCTTATTCACTATAATACTTTATCGTTAATGAGGAAAAAATAGTTTTTCTTTAAAATAAATTGATTCCATATCTGTAGAATTGTGAGAACTATCCAAATATTGAAACCATGGAGTCTAAATAATAAGTTAATTGTTTAAACTTTTACTAATACGTAGATCCATAATTATCAAATAAAGCAATTAATAACAAATAGACATCTTGCATTAGTGAGAGATTTTATAGCATTTTTAATCCCCTTTATCGTACAATAACGAGTGTCAAATAATTTTTTAGAAAATCTTGAATCCCAAATTTATTCCAACTTGTCTAATAACAAACTGAAACTACACGCGATTCCGTGTTCAACAGATAAATATATTATGTATATGCGTATATTTGGAAGTTCCTCACATTACCCAGAGACTACTACACAATTTCTTGAAATACCCTTTAAATCCCGTAATATCTCGTAATATCCCGCATTACCCCCTGTATATACACCAAAATACCCCTGCGGCTCACCCCTCCCATGTATTTGAATTTCATTATTTGAAATACCTTAAAATTAAATACGGATCTGCTCAATCACTGCCCCTCTTTTATGTTTACATCGGGCGTACATGAAATCTGAATGGATTTTGCATCCAAAAATAAACTATTACACTCGTTGCTTTGCTCCTGTAAATTCACACAAATAGGAACAATGGGACTATGATTTTACCTCGGATTTTACTGTATTTGTTACTATACAGTGCTATTCAAAGTTCCCCTCCCCCTCGTATCTTTTGAACGGCTACACTTACATTAATAAAATTTGAAGAGTGAAAATAAAGTGTTGTAAACTTCTTTACGAATGGTAACAGGTGATGTAATAGTAATAGATGACGTCACAGTGCCACTCTGGCCAATAATTTTAAATAGGACCTTATGGCAAGTGATATCTCTTTTGAAAGGCATTGACATTGGCTACATAGCCATATTAATTTTGTTTGGGTTTAAACTAAGTTTGACGGATAAATTGAATAAATACCAATATTATTATTTCACATTTAAATATTGAAGATTTTTCAGTCCGCCTCTGGCTAGTTGTCAAAAAAATTGACGTTTTTAATTTAATAGTATTCGTTGCTTTGCAAAGTTTTTCTAAATAGCTTAAATATTTAATTTTATTATTGTTTAACGAGACGTTTAAGAGTTTACATAGGCAAAATGGTACGTACTCAAGCCGACAAAGTAGCAGCTATCTTAATAATTGGTGAATCTATAAAGAATCTACATGAAGCGGAACGTTTATTTAATGAGAGATACCCAGATCGCCCCATCTCGAGAACCTATTTGAGGGAGCTTATTCACAAATTTGAAGCCACAGGTAGTGTTCAAGATGCCAAACGATCTGGTCGACCAACATTTAGTGATGATTTCAACAAGATGGTGCTCCTGCACATTATTATGGTGCAGTAAGACGTTACCTGGATGAAGAATATCGAGGTAGATGGATCGGCCGGCGAGGTCCTATAGAATGGCAATCTAGGTCACCAGATCTGACACCATTAGATTTTTTTCTATGGGGGTACCTACTTGAAATCCAAGGTTTATACTACTGCACCAGATAGCATTGGCGTTTTGAAAGAAAGAATTATTGAAGAATGCAATGCAATTTCAGCTGACACTTTGGAACGAGTACGACAAGAGTTTAGATACTAATAGGATGTATCACTGTCAGGAAGTAGACGGAGCACATTTCGAACACTTGCTATAAGAATCCATTGTTGATATTAGAATAATTTCAATAATTTTGGTATTTATTTAATTTATCCGTCAAAATTAGTTTACCCAAACAAAATTAATATGGCGATGTAGCCAATGTCAATGCTTTTCATAAGGTCCTATTTAAAATTATTTGCCAGAGTGGCACTACTATTACGTCACCTGTTACCATTCGTAGAGAAGTTTACACTTTATTTTCACCCTCCAAATTTTATTAATGTAAGTGTTATTGTTCAAAAGATACGAGAGGGGAGGGGACTTTTGAATAGCACTGTATATCTTTTATATACCTACTACAGTTTATACCAAAACTAAATAATTTCACAAAAAAAATTCAAAGCAATTGAGATATTTATTATTTAAAACAAAAATCTGTTTTTGTAAAACAGAAAAATATTTAAAGAAACAAAAATAAAATACTTACACTTATGCAAACAGTACTCAAAGGCATTTTTGCACGATATTGTTAGGTAGAAATTTTAATCCAATTTTCTGACTTTGCAGGAAATATAAAAGTTTTTTATCACAACTAATACATATTCATTTTTCGACACAATTCACTTCGAAATTTACATAATAGATAAATAGTTATTAGTGTCACCAGCATTCATAAAATTATTTAAAAAAACAACACATTAACCCAGTTTAATCTTCATCTTTATCCGGATATTTTCAAAAAAATAATTTCACTTTTTTCGATAACCGATAAATGTGACTGTCATAATCCACACCTGTTGCTTTACATATGACCTACTCGTATAAAACAACTTCTGTTGTCGAGTAGTTCGAACGAACTGTCTCTAAAAGTCTACAACGCGTTTTACACACCAGACTTTGTGCTCGTAGATCGAATCGAAGAAACGGCGCGTTAATGTGGTGATACCGGTGTTGCCGCACAAAAGGATTTTACCCCAACGAGGAGTATGTCTCTATTTTACGTACCCTTATTGTTGAGGGTTTGGTGAATGAAAACAGGTTTTTAAATCGCTTTTATGTAGAGCGCCAAGCGATGGTTAATAATTCAGTTTTATGTTAAAATATATATCACTGTCTTATTTAAAATACTTCATAGTTTAAATAAATAAACATGCTTTAGCCTTCCGTTATTATATTTAAAGAAAACACGGTGTTTCATATCGTTTCCAGCTCGTCAAAGTTGTATTTTTTTAAATAGAACACCCTATATATATCGAATCTCAATTCCGCTGATTTTTCCCATTCCATTATTATAATGTTTTATTATTTTCTAATGGGAATTTTAAAAGATGTGAAAAATCTAATGAAATTGTCTTCCTGTATTATTTAAATTCAACAAATGTTGACTGTATCAGAGACGTCCACCGACTAGTTGAATTGTATCCAAAGTAAAGTAACAAAAATGGAATAGTCAATACAGTTAGAAGAATGTACTTTAGGCTTAGGTTAGACGGGCGCACATACGCTCAGCGTATTTGCGTCGC
>CAJUYI010004595.1:0-18035 GCA_910591695.1 Galerucella pusilla
TATCCCTTTTTTAACGCTTATAGAATGATTAGAGTCAAAATTCAAATGTTTTGTTTATGAATTTTTGGCAGACCATAAAAATGTGGTGGCTTACAGTATTTAGGTGTTAACATTGTTCTTTCACGACTAGCAAATTCGTTCTTGAATTTGAAAAGTGTTTTATAAATTTTGTTCTCAATAGATTTGGTAGGATCATTTGGTAGCTTAGTATAGGGGCCATTTATTAATAAATCCATTACTTTTGAATCATAATCAACTTTGTTCATGATAACAGTAGAATTGCCCTTATCAGCCGGTAAAATAATTATAGAATCATCTTCTTTTAGATTTTTAATTGACTTTTGTTCTGCTTTTGTAGTATTGTTTTTTAAATGAATAGATTTTTCTAATATAACTTTACATCGTACCCTATATTCTTCTCTTTCGTGTTCAGGTAATTCGTTACTTACTTGTACTATTGAACTTATTATGTCTAATTTCGGTATTGCTTTTGGAGTCAATGCAAAATTTAAACCTTTTGAAAGAACTAATACGTCTGAAGAATTTAAAGTTTTGTTTGATAAACTAATGATTGTATTTGGTACATTGTTTTGTTGATAATTATTCAGTTCTTTTTGGATTTTTTGTTCAAATAATATTTTAAACTTTCGGATTTGAATTTGTTTTTGTTTTTCATATGTTGTAGTATATAGGTATTATATTTATATTTGATATTATTTTATCGAAGTCAATTTTAGTTACCGTATCAAAAAGAAAATCCTCAATACCTACGATATCTTGTTCGATATTGAATACTTTATATCTATGGTGTTGAAGGCGTTCTCGAACCATAGCAAAACTTGCCTTTTCCAATATTCTGGTTATTTTTCTCTCTCCGTAGGCAGGATGTAACCTTAGTCCTCTTGGTATGACTCCATTATTCCCGCATCGGCGAAGGAAATTAACCGAACATTCAGAATGTGCCAGCTTCTTATATAAATCATCTAATTTTCTAGCAGGAACGCCACCGAAACGTTGAAGTAAAGAATTTAAAAATATTGTGGCTTAATTTCCCAAAAAATTAGAAAAAGAATCTATTTTCAAATATTACATTAAACGTTTGTTCATTTTATTTCCATATTTTTGAATATCTACTAATCAATTGTATTTGTTTTCCAGCAACTAAGCTTCCGACTTCTTCCATTACCGACTACCAAAATGCCTCCACAAACAATATTACTTTAGACGTCCAAAATCCAGCTTCAAGAAGCTCGTGTCTAGGTTCAAATGCTTCCAGTCTTCTCAACCTCAACTGTTTAAATACAGGTAGAACGAACTTCACCAACAAACAACTAACAGAATTAGAAAAAGAATTTCACTTCAACAAATATCTTACAAGAGCAAGAAGGATAGAAATCGCTTCGGCTCTGCAACTAAACGAGACTCAAGTGAAAATTTGGTTTCAAAATAGAAGAATGAAACAGAAGAAGAGGATGAAAGAGGGGTTAATACCTCCGGAACCTGCTGTTAATGCTGGAAGTAACAGTAACTCGCCCACGTCTGTAGTTGTTTTACAAAATGAGTCCATTGCTGAAAGCAATGAAAATAGTCGAGAATCAAACTGATTTGATAGTATGTGTGGGGTTGAAGAATTGCAATTTTTAATTTAGAAATTACAAATAATTAAAAGCCTATTTACATTCGCAGTTTCTAATCTGTCTGAAGAGTAGATATCTTGTTTAAATTTGACACAAAAATTAATTATTTACATTTCTTTGGTTCCGTATAGGGATTCGGCAAATAATTATCTTCCGTACAGCCATTCTGTGAGTGAAAAAGAGAAGTCTATACAACAACAGAGAGACAATCTCGTATTCCCCTCTACGGAGAGTGTATCAGAACTCAGTAGAATAATCATGTTGCTTGCAACGCATCTTTGAAAGAATATTTAGTAGAAAAAGGTAGGAAGCATACTGGGAAGTAGCAATTGCTCAATGATGGTATATTTTCGTGCTAATGGACAGCATCTGTCCTCACCGTCATATAAAGAAGTTAATGAGATAGAGAAATATAACCTATTTCAGTATATCCATATGATTTCGGTCACAAAAATTCTAATAACTATTCTTGTATAATGGGCTCATTTACATATTTTTTTTATTTTACCATTAGGAAGAGCATATCATTTTGAGGCTCTGTGCAAAAAAGTAGACGTCAGCGAAACCCCTAAGTCGCCTAAAAAAATTATGAACATCTAACAGCGCTCCTCTTCGAATTTCAGGCGTGACGTCATCGCATATGAAATCTCTCCAGAGAGCGAATACCGCGCCGATCGGTTTTCGGTTAGATGACCACTTAGCTAGTAACAGTATTTTGCTTGCTTATATGCTTATTATTATACGTTTTAGCAAACTCTAAACAGTGTTGTGTTTGTGAAATAAGAACGTTTAGAAATAATTTAAACTATTCGACACAATGGACCAGAACCAGAGTAAATATTGTGCGGTTCCAGAATGTAAAAGTACTACGATTGAAACATCTAACAAAACATTTATTTCTATTAATAGGGATGCAAAAAACGGAAGCAATGGCAGAGAAGCATAAAAAGACTCAAAGCATTCACTGATAAGTCAACATACTTTGTTTGTGTATTTTTAGGATTTCATTTTTCTTCAATCAGAATCGTTATAAATTACCTTATAAAATAGGTTGTGAATCCATATTGAGAGGGTTATTGAAAACCACATGCTTGTATTAATCTAATTTTTTTTAATACGTAGACAATATTGTTCTCATAGGTTGTGGTATTAATGTTCAAAATTATTTAATAAAATAATGTGTCAGTTCTTCACAAATTGAATTTTAAAATACTTCTTTTTTTTCAAAAAACAGGTAATCTTTTTCAGTAGATCATCAACAAAACTGGCGTACCTATATTATATGTTTCAAAAGAAATTATTTGATTTGATTCAAAGTCCGGATCAGCTCTAACAAATATCGCTTTTTTTACCAGTGAGGTGCATGTGCATTTGAATCTGATGTAAACATTTGAAACTAATATTACCTGCTTCATCAAAATAAGTTTTTCTTGTTCTTTTCAACATTGGTGATTTAATTTCCACTACACATTCATCATAAATAACATTTGGAGAAGCTCCTTCAATTGGGCAATCTGCAGCTAAAAAAATTGCAATTTTTTACCGAGTAACATCACCGAATCTCCGTAACTTTGTCCACCAGACCAGAAATAAAATAAAACATCTGGAATCACCCTGTATATCATTTGAGAGAGCATGTATTTATGAAAATATTGACATTTTTAATCATTCTGGCCGGAAAACAGCCAAAAACGATGTGTCACATAGTAGGGAAGGTTTAATGAGTCTGCTTTTTTAAAATTAGGTCCACACATTTTATTTTATTCACACAAAATTTTGGGAGTAATTAAAAATAAATAAATTCTACGCGAGGCACGTTACAGTCAGAAGCGTAATGTTTGTGCACATTAACTTTCATATGTGGTGACGTCACAGTCTTAGTCTTCGCCCCGCTACGGTATGCTTGTTTAACTGGTTGTATTAGGAGAACGACATATTCTATTGACATGAAATTTTCAGTATCATATTTTTATCCTTAGTACTTTGTTTTACGACAGTTAAAAATGATTTAAACATTTTAGTAAACGAGCCCATTGGAAATAACCAACCAATTTGACGTTTTACTTTCGTATCACCTTTTTTTTATCGTGTTTTGGATACAAATATTTAAATGGGGGGATATTTTTTGGAGTAGTACATAAATGTAATAGTTTTTTGGAAAGGAAAAAAGATATATAACAAAGATTATCAACTAAACCTCTTATGAACTTGAAATATATAAATAATTTTTAATCATTTTATAATCTTAATATAAAAGCAAGATAAATTGTTGATACCAGATTGACGTTAATACTGATGCATATCTATTCTTGTTTGAATCTTTATACAGGAGTAATGAAAGAAATAATTATCTAGTGGAAATCTAGGTGCACTTGTACTTAACTTTTATGCCAAAATACAAACGTCAAAATCTACGTTGTTTTGGCACAGGTAAAAAACAATACAATATTTCAATCGTTTTTATCGTTTGTAGTTTGCAATATCGGGTAAACCATGAAATGGTAATTAGGCCAGCTTTTTTCCGACTACCTTGAATACAAAAAACCTTCTCCATTTCTATCCAGACTTAAAATTATCAATAAGTCCTAATAATTTGATGCTCAAAGACGCTAAAATTGAATTGCTTAACCCCACTAAGATATATTATTTTGTCGACGAATGAAATAAATCCTTATTGGCCAATACTCCTCTGCCAATACAACATTCTCAGTAGTTGCAAGCCTGGTAAGCTCAAAAAATGTTGGGATAGAACAAAATACTGTAAAATAGCCCAATAAATGTATTATCCAGCATCAAAAACAATGCCCCCACCTAAATTACAGTTTTAAGAACCAGAAAATGAGAAAGTAACCTGAGTAAATATACACACATTGTCAACTTAACAAACATCTTCATTTACATCTATATGTCAAGGCTGTAGAGCATTGCTCGAGTCTATGATCCGTGGCCGACGAGCAACAGCCATGCTAAGGGAAGTCCTTCTTGAAGACGTTATCGGCTTAGTTAAAACCATAGGCTGAGAGGGATGCACCAAGGGCTCACTCAATAAGGCCTACTCTCCCAACTTGACTTCTAGCTTTGCTCTCCCAACTCAATAGGAGAATAAATTTGTAGTCTTCATTTATCTGGTGTGTATTAGCCATAGTCAATTCTATTCAAGAGCCATGAGACCTTTGAAACAACTCAGCAATGATTTTTCGATAGATACACTGAAACTAGAGTAGGTACTCGTTGTTGAACTGTGGAACAATTCAGATCAAATTTCAGAAAAATGAGGGTCTGTAACTAAATCATTAGATTCAACTTAACGTATTGAATGCGGTTCATTTTTATTCACATCAGCAAAATCTTGTGGCGGATTCAGATCCGATGTCTCATCATTTATTTAGATATTTCTATGTAATAGAATTTTGCATTCTTCTTAAATGGCTATTAGTTATATTGTTTGTTAAAAAATTGAAAATTGCAATTCGAGTCCATTTAAATAAATCGTATTTATCGCCAAAGAGATTTTTTTAAAATAAAAAAACCTATGAACTAAATAATTATTGTTTAGAGGGTTGTAGGATATTAAAATAAGATGCTTTCCATGTATTATTTGTAGTAGTCTTGAAATGTACATTAGATATTGTAAATAAAACATATGTAATTTATTGATAATACCGACATTTTGAAGGATAAATAACGCAAATTGGTAATTTAACCAAAACTACCTCTTTTAAGTACGTGTACAAGAAAGTTACATACTTGATTTTTGATTGTGTGACAGATTACATAGTAAAATAAATATACTAATTCAAATTACAAATTTCTTTTTGTTTCCTTTGACTGGGTATGTTATAGCTAAGTATATTCAACTCAACAGACCACAAACCGCTTACAAAGCGATAACCATTTCTGTGCAGTTTCTGTAGTTTTTTTTTTGGGTGGAGTTACATCCCAGTTATAAAACAACTGGCTTTTTTAACGTTAACGATAATGTTGAGTGTAATAATTGGTATATTACCCACTCTCACCATGCCTTGGGAGCACTAGAAAAGCAAGGATGAGGTTATTCAGGATGCAAAACAATCTGTGCAGCAAAAAACTCAGGACATAATATTGAAGACATCGCAAGTGAAGCCATCTTACATTATAAACAAACCAACAAAGAAAATGAGGTTATATGGTTTAAAAAAACGCTTTTTGTATATTATATATTATAATTTGAAAATGTACATTGTATATTGTGGATGAAATATTTAATTTAACTAATACTTCCACCGAAACTAATTAAAAATATTAAAATGCATTCGACTAATTTTATTGTTCCTTTTCCAATCTTCTTTGCTGTTAAATTCGTAAAAGTTACAGTACTAGTGCCATGAATATTATCACAATACAATTTTTATAGTTAGATCTAAATCTATTTTTATTAAAAGGGTGAATCACAAAGCCAATCATAGAGCGCGATACATTTTGTTACTCTTTTTAGTTCACATACTTCTAAACTATAATTTTCCTTCTCTGTCAGTTATTTTTTCATAGACATTCATACTTACGTTTTTTATTTTGGTTTCTTGCTTGAATCTATTTGATTTCCCATATTTACTTCATTTCCACGATACTGGATTTATTCAGATATTGTTACCGCAAACTGTGTATAATAAAATATGGCATGTATTGATGTATGTTTGTTAAGCAAATTATATTATCCAATGTGCGGTGGTAAAAGTATTGTATAACCTAATGATTACTTGCTTTTGTAGTAGGGGTTAAACTTCTAAAAATATTATTGTAAATCATATTTTTTCTTCTACCTAACAAAAAAAATATCATCCATCTTTAGCGTTAGTATTTATTCACAAGGCAGTATTCTTAAAAATATTCTTAAAGTTCTAATGAGTAGAAGAGAAATATATATTATTTTAAACATTATTAACAAACAACTCGAAAAATGGCAGATATTCACAAAGGCAGCAATAAATCAAATATGTTAAAATTATTTGTCATTACATCTACACTACAGGCATACAACTTCACATCAGTTTAGCTGCATTTGTTTTACAAATGGGGTGTTATTAATTTTTCAAACCAAATATTTCAGGAGAAAACTTCCAGTTAAGAATTCCTAAATGTTTGCAACTTTCACTACAGATATGTCACAAATTCAAAGATGAAGTTAGCCACTTTCTGATTTAGATGTTCCATGAATTTGAAGTTGAAGTTTGAGGTGTCAAACCCATCCACCTGAAGCGCTAGTTGCAATTGAGTTGTCGAAATAGGCAAGGCAGCTGAGGCCGAAAAGCAGACTAAGGGAAGAAGAATTTCAGCGATCGCAGTGGATTGGTCAGAACAGCGCCTTTTTTAATGGAAGTTTGTTTTTTGAATGACTAATGCCCGATTTCACTAATCATTTCCTAAAGTCAGGTAGTACCTAAAACGAATTTAGGAATTTCTAAATGCAATTTACATTTTACCACGCGCTAAGTAATGCCTAATAGTGATAATATTATGTATTTCCTATCACTTTTCGATCAATCATTTCAGGATAGTTTTGGATTGCGAATAAAGGCAACCCATTCATTCAACAACAAAGGGTCATGTTTGGGAAACCTATGTCGTTTTGATGTAATGTCTGTACACCCAGGAACGCAACACTTCACACCAACAATTATAAATATTATGAATTATCACACTTGATAAGACTTACAGTACCCAATTGAAACACAAATAACAGCAGCAAATGGCAAAAGGAAACAATCCATAAAAGACAATGGTGACAACAACTATATGACAGCTTTGATGAATTTTAAAATCTTTTCTTCTTTTCGTGCTGAAGGCCTCAGCTGCCAGGCCTGTTTCGACAACTCAATTGCAACTAGCGCTTCAGGTGGATGGGTTTGAAACCTCATTTTTGTATTCAAGGTCATCCTATAAACTTTCACTTCTATAGGTTAGACTGTTTTGAGTATGAGTGTTTTGGTTTTGTTCGAGCTTGACCTTTCAATATTATTAGAAAATTGTGTTAATTGTGTTGAGCCCCCATTCAGTAATTCCTAAATTCTTTGTTTCTGTGCATTACCACAAATTAAGAACGAACTGATGCAAAATGCAAAAACAGAAGGAACGACGTAAACCCCAAAGTAAAATAAATGGTAACTAAATGACAATCAATTTAACAGACTAAGATGAACACGATTATAACTAATATCTATAACAGTTATTGGGTCCAAGAATCGTTTTTCTTTGTTCATCTATCCTCCAAAGACTGTATTTACTTTGCTTTTCCACTATAGTGGATTTTTAACTCCACCATTTGCTGTGGCAACCCATTTTACCGAAATGTAAGCTATGCGGCAAACTGCTAAGGGGCCAAGCTATGTGTAAACGATAGGAATAAACAAAACTGCGATTTTTAAACTCAACAACTGAGTTGAAATTATATTTAGTATTAGGAGTAATATTACAATAATGAATGTTGTACAAATGCTACATTGATCCTATTTAAAAAAGATGTTTCTACACAAAATAGTTTGAAAAGAGAACAGTGTTTTTAGGAAATGTTTTCATTATTGAGTGCTTGATGAGGATATACCGGACGAAAAATTAAGGCTCTGCTTGAAGCTATCAGCAATAATTTATCAACTAGGTCTGAACTGGTAAAAAACTGCAAAAAATCCCTTCACATGCTGGCAAAAGACATCAAATTGTCTCTAATATGGGTGCCGTCACATGAGGGGATTGCAGGGAATGGAATGGCAGACCAGCTAGCTGAAAAAGGCTCTAAAGTAGGCTTCACAGGTCCGGAAACGTTTTGTGGGATCACATAAGAGGGAAAGTCGGGAAGTGGCTAGTTAAGGTACACCAACTCAAATAGAGGCTGACACAAGGACACCTTTATACTAAGAGTCTACTGAATAAGTTAGACAAGAAATTCTCGTCCAGGCTGTTGAGAATGGATAAGAGAAATTTGAAGACAGTTACAGACCTGGTGACTGGACACTGTACCCTGAGGAAGCATCTGAACAGGATGGGCAAAGTTAGTGAACCTTTGTGCAGAAAATGTGAACTCTACGATGAAACACATATTCACATACTCTGCTTCTGTGAGAACTTACAAGGACTCAGACGGAAGCACTTTGGAGTGGAAATAACACAACCATGGAGATTCCCCCACATGGAGATTCCTCCAGATAAACTGGTGGCCTATATAGAAGACACGAAGCTTCTGGAATGGAAGTCGAGGCCCATGCATTCCAAATCCTATGGTCGGTGAAAAGGCAACTGAATATATATATAAAATAATAGCTATGGAATAAAAGGAGGCTTGCTACTTAACCAATAGGAAATAAGAAAGGTTTCGGTGATTTTTGTTTTATACCTCTACGATTATGAGATCTTAATATCACTATTTCAATTTCTGAATTATAAATTACATCAATTCTCTCGTTACTATTTATTTTATGTCATACTAGTTCATTATTGTGTTTTTATTGCTTAGTTACCAACTATCTAATGTCGTACTTTATGCCCGTGCGGGCATAAAGCTCAGTTCATGGCCCGCGCGGGCATAAAGAGAAATAATTTTTTGTTCAACTTATTCAATAACCATGTCGTAAGCTCATTTAGACTTTTTTGGCAACAGATTTACAGTTGCTTTCTTTGCTTTTTCAATAATTTCGTCAGGAATTCCAAAATCTTCGTTCATTTTGACTTCTAACTTTGACACATATAACATTTATTGTGATATTATGACATTTACGTTTGTCAACATTCACCTATTAATTCAAACAGGATTTTTTAAAACACTGATTTGTATTGAGATTGGAATGCAATAACAAACTAGTATGACATAAAAGTTTGTATGTATCGCGGGCATAAACAGATGTGTATACCCTCGGGCCAGCGGCCCTCGGCTTCGTAAGACGTCGCTCTCAGGGCATAAACATCTATTTATACCCTTGGTACATAAATAACTATTATACTCTATTCAGTATAATTAATTAACAAATTAATGAAATTGAAGTAATGGTATACATTGAAATGCAACGGTGACTTTATATAAACTCCGATATTAAAAACATTATTAAAACCAAACTGAAAACTGACAAATGCGTCGTTGCCTTACTCCAACCACATTCAATATCTGTCTTCAGTACTTCAATAACTGAATTGTTATTTTTATTATCGCAGAGGGATGTACGGAGATCATCATCAGCGTGTCTGCATGTGTATTTAGGATCACTAAAGGACGAAGAATGTGCCGGACTGTTTCCGCATAAGTATTGACGACGTTTTCTCATCCAAACCTCAATCCATCTAAAAATTTAAGAAAGTTTAGTCTCCGAAGGTACATAGACAATAGGTACAGTGGTTTAGTATCTTTATAAAGACTCAGACAAGTGAGAAACAAAATAGGAATGCCTTATTTGATGCGACTTTGGCTAAGTATGAATTTAAAAATCAAACAAATGAAAGTCCAGGTGTTTTTTGTAGAAAATTTCATGTTATTTCTTCAGGAGAGCAAAAATTATATTCTAGATTATGTGATCACCATTATATCCAGTATTAGATTTGGTTAAACTTACCCCAAATCACAATCACACGTCCATTTATTTCCGGTAATGTCCAAGTCTACTAAGAAAGGTTTGTGATACAAATTAGGCATATGACCTTTCGAAGGATTCATTAAATTTTTGAGGGCTAGATTGTGTCTGACGTCAACTGTTAAATTTCTCACTCTCTTTATGTTATCAAACATAGTCGATGGCAGTTTCATTATACTTGTATTGTGCACGCCAAAATGTAAAACTGGGCTTCTTACTCCCTAAAAAATAAAACAGAATGGTACCTATAACTTAGATAAAACAAAACAAAACTGTTAAGAGGAAGCTCTGAAGCAGATCTTACATTTAAAATGTTTACTCCCAGTCTTTTGAGGCCACTACCAGTGAAAGTGATATTTCTAAGCTTTAACGGCCAGTCGCCAGTCATTTGTCTTTCTAAATTGTCTTCTGTTGGAGAATCGACCTATAAAATCATCATTTTACTATAAAAACAAAAATTTTAATATCTTCGGTACTGTAAAAAGGAGTTCTTACATGTATTTCTAGATTCCTCAGACCAGTATTGTACTGAAGTAAAGTTGGGATGTTGAAATTCTTAAGATTTGGAAAAAAGTCCATTTTTAGTGTTTGAAGTGAATACATTTTACAAAATACTCCGTTCTGAAAAAGAAAATGTGTCATAGATAGATAGATAGATATTTATTTCGTACTAGTGACAAGATACATTTTTAGAAAAAGATAAATACATACATTGTATGGTATATAATATATACTTGAAATTTTTTTTAAACTGATAAAAACAATTAAAATCCACAATGTTAAACGTTCTCACATGTTGTAGAATATTAATATGCACTAAGCTATATTTAATATAGTAACAAACATATTAAAAGTAAAAAAAGAATGTATAACACATAAACAAATTTAAAAAGATAGTGTGGAACAGTGTGGAACATTGAATCAAAAATTCAAAAATGTATTACTATTTATATCGTCTATAGGTACTATATGGTTCCGCAGATATGAGACACTTCTTTATAGTCTTTTTAAATTTATATATGGAAGTAATATTCCGTAGTTCTTTAGGTAGTGGGTTAAACGTTAACAAACATCTATATAAGCAACCCTTTTCAAGTAATGATGTTTTATGGATAGGTATCGGAAAATGTGTTTCTGTCTCGTATGATACTCATGTGTAATTGTATAATCTGAAAAATATTTCCTATTTCTATACACAGACACTCATAATATGTATATACCAGGTACCGTAAATAAATTTAAAGATTCAAAATATCCCCTACAGCTTTCACGTAGTTTTAAGCCAGCCAAAATTCTAACTGTCCTTTTCTGTAATACAAAGACAGTTTGACTGTGTTAAACACCCCTAAAAACAATTCCATATGTCAAAAATGAATATAAATTCCCATGATATGCTGTTATTAATATATCTTTGCTAACTACTTTTTTTAATTCCTTTAAAGAACAACAATTTCTACTTAATCTAGTTTCATCCAGTTCATGTGCTCATCTATTGTGACCCCTAGAAACTTAATATCTGACGAAAATGTAGTTACATTATTGTTAATCTCAATATTATTAGGATACATAATTCCATTACGACTGTGTTTAAATAGAATGCATTGTGTCTTTTTGTTATTCATGATTAAAGAGTTCTTCAAACCTTCTGTATATTCCTTGTGGTGTATTTATTATTCTTTTTGTTAATTATTTCGAGAAATTGAACCACACGTGACGTCACAAACAATTTTGTTAACAGCCCTGTGGTAAAATAATAAACAAAGTGTTCAGAACACGTGATACTTAATAGTGAGGCTATGCTGATTTATAAAGATAGATCGTGTTTGAGTTTGGTTGGTTTTGCTTAATTGTTTTTTTAAAGTTATTTTAATTGTTGAGCTCCCATATTTAATAATATTTATATAATATAGGTTAATACTTGTTTGTTGTTTGATAATTATTAATCGTGTTTATTGTTTTACCACCGGGGTATTGTCAACTGTCAACTGTCGTGGACATGCCCTATACTGAATAACTGAACTAATTCTTTGTACATTGTTGTATAACCTCAATTATCTTCTACATAACCTCACCATTGTTGGATTGTAGTTTTGATACATGTACCTAAGTTGTATCGGAAAACTGTCAAGTTCAAATGAAATTATATTACCTCTATTAAATTCAAGTCGAAGTTCCTTATATCCAACTCCACCAGGTGATCAGCAACTCCAAGTAAACTTGTATTACTTAGAAAAGTTATGGGGTTTCCAGCTATTGAAAAATATCTTAACTCGTTAAGTTGGTGCGTTACGATTGGTATGGCAGTAAGATCGTTGTTGTCTAGATCTAACAGTTGCAGTTTTGTCAAGTTTGTTGTCATTCCTGGAGCTACATTTGGTAATGAATTATAGGATAATGTTAAAGAGACCAGATTTGGTGTCGGTAGATTTGGTACCTAAAAATATTCATGAGGGAAGTGCAATTAATGCATAAAGCTCAAGATTCATCATTAAATCAAAGAAAAATATTTAAATATTCTACTTTTACTCACCGAAGAAAGTGAAACATTATCTAATTTCAAATGGAGCAAAGTATATTCCAAACCCTGAAAGCTTAGCCCGTTTGGTTCAAGAGCTAGTTGAGTATTATGACTTAAATCGATAGATGAAAGCCGAGGTAGTCCTTTGAAAGTCCCCGCGTCAATTTGTCCTAGTCTGTTGTAAGACAAATCTAGAAAACTTAGACTCTAAAAACAAGAAGAAAAAAGTTTAGAAGCCCTGCAATTGTATTATAAGTATCTAGCTTACAAATACTTTGATCTTACCTTAAACCTTGTAAGCAATCCACCATGTGATAAAGAAGATATACTATTCCAAGACAGATCCAATTCACAAACAGTCATAGCAGTTGAAACCGACATAGTGGTGAGTGGCAGCCTACCTATCATATTATGTGATAGGTCCAGTCGTTCCAAGCCTTCTTCTCGAAATAGATTATCGGGAAGTGCCCTTAATCTATTATAAGATAAATCCACAATTCTCAAGTTATTTAAAAATCTAAATAAGTCATTAGCTACATCTGCTATTTTATTGTGCGATGCTATAAGAATCTGAAAAATAAGAATATTCGATTGGAGAAAAATGGCAAACATAAGCTTCAAAAATACGAAGTTCCAGCATGTAATAGGACCCAGCGACACCTACGGCCTGACGACGGCAATTGCGGGTTTAGGCAAACATCACACCAATCTCAATTCCTAAAGAGATGGGATGAAATCAAGAGATGCAGTTTAGCCAGGATTACCCTGGGCGATCTAATTCCCAATAAAGGTATCACCAATTCATAATTGGGATACCACAACCTTTTACTTTTATCACTGACTGTACCTTTTTTGTCATTCGAAAACTTTGTTAACTTCGCACATAGCCTACCCTTCCAGAGTGAAATCGATTACAAAATCGCCTTGAAACATCTTGGGGCACAAAACCCACTACACTTGGACAAATTGGAGTCGATCCATAGAACCACTGACGAAGAAGACAAAATGATGATGTTTGTCCACCAGCTTCCAACAGTTGAGCAAGAAGGCGACAGACCCTGGTAACAGCATTTCCCTGATGTTCTAGATATACTCACCCCTTCACATATTATCAACTTTTTGGGAATATTAAACTCAAAGGCACAATTTTATATCCGATTGAGATACAAGTATTGCCACAGTATATGAGGTCAGTTCCGCTCTGCTCAATACCCTTCTAGATTATATCGTATTCCATGTTTTTATTACTTTCTAGATTGTCACTCATGTTATTGTCTCGTCTTGATTGTTGACACTTTTGGAATTCGAGTAAGAAATGTTTGAACTTACAATAGTAATGCAAGAATTAAATTATCATAAATTATAAATGATAGTGATATACATTTTGTCAAATTTCAACAATTTACGCGTCCCTGTAGATCAATTCTTTTCATTGAAAATAAATTGACTTACCTGCAGCTTTTTCGTGTTTCTAAACATGTCAAAATCCATCTCATACATCCCATTGTAAGAGATATCCAACAACTGTAGATGTCTCAAGCTACCAAAAACGTCTCGACTGGCATTCAATAGATTATTGTGAGATAGATAAAGCTGCGTCAATGACAATTCAACGGGTTTAAAGAATTGTTTTGAAATCGTCGAGATATTATTGTGGGATAAATCCAAGATTTTGATGTTCGAATGGACACTTCCGATACCTTGACAAAAAGAACATACTATTTCAGATGTAAGGGCGTGATATTTTTGGAAGTTACTATAATTAGAAGAGGATATCTTGAACAAAAGTAATGATTTTATTCTTTAATTATGAATAAAATGGAAAATGTAATAGACTTAATACAGTTAATGTCTATAAAAATACGAGTGGACTACAAACATTTTGAATATATTCAATTTTACACCACGGGGGAATAAATTGCTCAAGATATCCCAGTGTTTTGTGCGTTTGAACAGAATTTACCTCCGCAGAATGACGAAATTGATTAACATAAATCCTAAAAAATTACCAATAATAAATTAGCTGGAGAAAAATAATAGGAAATATCATCTCAGGAAGCTTCAGCAATCATTCAATAAAATAAAAAGAATTATATAAGGTTACATACGGTAAAAATAATTTAAAAAAATACCTATAAATGTCAAGCAATTTTCTAAAGTCCTCTAAGTATCCGTCATAAATTGTTAGTCAATGAAAAGCAGTAATATTGATTTTATTCTACATTTTACTTTATTTTTTTTTTTTTTTATTATACATATAATGCGCATCAATCCCTAGGATTATTAGCGCTCAACAAAAATTACACATTAACATTGGTTACAGAGGTAAGTGAGACATGGTATTAACCTAAATCAAATTACATTATTTCTGGATTTACTGAAATATTAAACTATAAAAGTAGCTCGTCAAATTTTATTAATTATTTGAATGGATTTCAAAAAGTCCATTAGCTGAGGCACATCACAGTTTTCACCAAGTGCCTCTCCTATTTGATCGGGGATGTTATGGATTTGCCTCTGTAGCCGGAACTTTTCGCATTCCAATAGGACGTGACTTACTGTCAGGGGCTGATTGCAGCTGTCGCACACTGGAGCCGGGGAGTGGGACATAAGATAGTCATGGGAGAATCTTGTATGTCCAATTCTGAGGCGCGATAAGATCGATTGCTCTCTTCTTCTCATCGGGAATGATCTCCAGGGGCTCACGTATTTCTACATTTTATTTCTACATTTATTTCTACATTTTATTGTTTTAGAGAAAAACTAACAATTTAAAAATACTTATATTCATTACAAAGATTAAGCAAAGTCAACTTTCCTATAGTCAGCCTTAACTTATAGTTAAATTGCATGTACCGGGTGGACCAATAATCCAATCTGCTGTGGCCAAGAAAAATCTCTTTAAATTACTTTATTGATCCATCCGGTACAATAATAATACTTCATAATTTTTGTCTCACCTGCTCCTTCGAAATTACTTGGTACATTTACCACCAATTTTTTTAAACTATTATGACTGACATTGACGCTAAAAATAGATAAAGTTCCAACTTGATCAAACATTGTAAAATCGAACAAATCAATCTTGTTATAGGACATGTCCAAGTCCTCCAGTTCTGGTAAATTTTGAAAAGCTTCAAATGACACAGTAGCTATTTTATTTCCCTTTAAATTAAGTCTTTGTAAACTTTTCAAATTCATAAAAGCTCTTCTATCTAGCGATTCAATTTTGTTGTCATCCAAGTGGAGTTGTATCAAATTTGGTAAGTGTACAAACGTGTGCTGTCCTATTGTTTTTATGGAATTGAAAGATAGGTAGATCTCTTCCAAATCTTCATGGATATCTCCCTAAGTATAAGAATAAACTTCAGTATGTTTTAGAAATAATGTTCTTTGCAATTAATAAAGTGTCATTTTAGTAATCCTTGTTGTAACAAATGATTTTATAAATACCATTGATACGCTGCATAAATTAGATATTGTCTATTTCACACTTTAACTGTCTCTCATCAGTTAACTCATAGAATACCTAAGTTATTTCATAGAATAACTAGTTAAAGTGTCAAATTAATAACTTATTACACACTTTAACGGACAGGATCAGTTATTTCATGGAAAAACTAGGTATTCTATGAAATAACTGCATTACTATATTTTATTGATACTTACTTGGAAAGTTCCTTTATGTATGAGTTCTATAATGTTATCCTGAAGCTCTAATATTTCTAGCTGCGCCAAAAAATGGAATGAAGTTTCTGGCATTGTTTTGAGTCTGTTATTACTGAGATCAAGCTCCTTCAAATTTGTTAATACTTTTATGGCATCCGTTGGTATATTGTCAACCGATGATGATAGACCATGCGACAATTTTAAACGTTTCAAGGAATGAGCAATCTGAAACACATAACAGATTAAACAGATTAATATTTCAGCTCCAGAAATTCTTTGTAGTAAATTGTGATAAGTATGTCCACTACGTTAGCAATTTTACTCCAAAATTACAGCAAAGTATGTGAAGGATTATACTTTTCAGTCTTGTAGAAAACTCTGTCATTAAGGAAATCACAACTATAGTGAATTATCATTTTTATAACTTCTATATTAATAATAAGACTCTCTGTCGATCTACTTACGTCTATAAAGGCATTACTTTCAATTGTACTGATCGAGTTTTCGGATAAGTCAACGAATTTTAACCCATGTACATGCTGAAAAGCATTATTTTTAATGGTTTGTAAATTTGCAAAATTTATTTCCAACTCTTCCAAATCGATTCCATATTCAAGAAAATTCTCTGCAGATAGCGTAGTGTGTGAAAGTTTCGACAGTGAAAGGGTTCTCAAGCTCCTCAATCTAAAGGTAAATATTTTTTTCGATTAAATTTCAATGTGTAAGTATCAGACACGTGTTTAAATTCACCTGCGTAGTTCTTGAAGAGATACAGCTGAATTTTCAGTACCACTCAGATCTAAATTAAACAAAGTAAATTGAAAACCGTTAAATGTTTCTATTGGGTTGAGTTTTTGAATGTCGTTATCTCTAAGATATAACGTTCTTAGTAATTGAAATTGATGAAAAACTGCTTCAGGTAGAAGAGAAATATTATTTCCGGTTAGATCCAATATTTCTAGAAAATTCTCCAAGCCAGAAAAAGCCAACGAGTTGATTTTAGTAAGTCCGCAGCTTCTTAAATATAACTCTTTGATTTTAGCTTGTCTAAAAGCATTCTCCTGAAAATCATAAACAAATTTTCATATACCATGGGCGTACATTGAAACTATGAAAAGGGGTTATTTACCTCCAACGTAGCAATCGGATTACCGTCCAAATAAGTCTTATTTAATACATTAAAATATTGAAACGACATTGGTTCCAAAATGGTTATCTGATTGTACTCCATTCTGAGTGTATCCAAATTTAATTGATAATTTAAATTAATATGAACTCCCGGGTCAGTTGATGGTTCCATTTTATTAATTCTGTTATAACTCAAGTCCAATACTTTAAGAAGTCTTATCGGCTGTAAGGCTTGATAAGGTATTGTTCCTAATTGGTTGTCGGCTAAAATAAGGTATGCCAATCTACCCATACCGTCTCTAAAAACAGACGGGTCTATTTCTCTCAAGTTATTGCCTCGTAAATTGATTGTTTCTAAATTAGGTAGGCCTGAGAAAGCATCTAAGGGTAGGTGTGTAATATAATTCTCCGATAAGATGAGAACTTCTAGTGAATGCTCGATCCCTCTCCAATTTTCCGGTGATATTTTGTTAATATCGTTTCCTAAAATATTGA
>CAJUYI010004596.1:2517-18022 GCA_910591695.1 Galerucella pusilla
TATCTAATAATAAGTACGATCACTATATTATTTCCAAAGGACAATGACCTGAAAAATATTTTAACTCATTTCCGACATTCTCTTTTTAATTTTTTGATTCATTTTAAACGAGTTTGTAGCATAAAAAAACCTACAGGCTTGCAATAAAACCAAGGCTGTATAATATGCATTCATTGAATATGATCCTATCTTTTTATAATTTTATTCAAAACAATACAAAATCGCTTACTAGGCACGTCAAGTCTTCCGTCTTGAATTTTTTGCGGTTGTAAACATATTTATTTGTAATCAATTTAATAAAACGCACAAATTTAATTGTGAAGAGAGGATACAATCCAGAATATAAAGTTGCAGCAATCGATTCTAATGTTCCGTCTGTTATTCAAACGTGGTTTATTGGGAGAAGGATCCTATTATTTCTCATTTTACAAAATTGACAAGAAACTACATTGTGTTAACTCGGAAAATGCTTTTAACTGTTTATCAGGAAGTAGACAGGCATGCTGTGTACGTACATACCCTAAAAAAGAAGGTAGCTACATATGGATCTTCTTTTTTAAAATCGTGATGTATTGCGTGAATGACTTTTTTTGTGTGTTTTGGAAGCCGTTACATTTAGTCCACCCATCCAATTATCCCCGTACCTTCGAGTAGACGATATAGGTCCATTGGATGTGTGCCATATATTTACCTACTTCAGGTGGCACATTGGCTTCTCCGAAGATTGTTTGTCTCCTCGAGTCCAGTGCCTCACAGTCAGATAAAATATGGGTTACGGTCTAGGTCTCCATGCCACAAAATCTGCAGCTGAGGTCCCCGTTATATAACCCTATTTTATGCAGGTGATCTTTTACCTTGGTATGACCCGTTGGATAACCTGTTATAATTCTTAGCTCATTCCTACTGATATTCAGTAGTTCTTCGGCCCGTTTTACAGATGAAGATTTTACTGTGTACCTGCTTTGGAGTGTTCCTCCATTGAAGTCTATGTTGGCTTTGTACCCATTGTTGTATTTGCCCTCGGACTACCTTCTTTGTGGTCCCAAGAGCTGGTTCTGGTCCAACATATGCTGTTGCTGAACCTCTTCTCGCGAGTTCATCAGAAATACCGTTACGCCCCGGCACCCACACTAATCTTACTTTAATGTGGTCTGCTAGTTCATTTAGTTCTTTCTGGCATTCTTCTACCAATCTGGATGTTACTTGAGGTTGTTTAAAGCTGCAAGTGCTTCTTGGCTGTTAGCTAGTATGTTTATCCTATGAGTGTCAGTCCTATGTTGCGTGAATGACTTAAGAAATGTTTAAATTATATTCTAATTTATATTGTTTTCACTGCTATTAGATTATTTTACTTTCACCTATTATTAGTGTCCTTTAACATATTCACAGATAGTTTGCAAACCGTTTTTGAGATAGAGGGCGCATAGTGTGGAGTGCTCAGCCATAATAGGCATGATGACTGATTTTGAAAAACTGCTCCACGAAGCTCTCACGTATATACTTTATCTACAATAAATGTTATTTAAAAAAAAAGTTTTTATAGGAAATATTCAACTTTAAAAAACACATTTCAAATTATACGCCAAAACGCTAGAATAGTAATGGCGTCTTAGTAATGGCGTCTGTCTATGACATCATCAATTCGTAAATACCATTTATAGGTGATCTGTGTCGATAGGTTATCTATGATCTGTGTCCTGTGGTAAAGTCTTCAAAGTCAAACCATAGACAGATTATATGTCTCTACGAGCCAAGCTTCAAACACTTGACACATGAACCAAGCAAAGCCAACAAACAATAGAGTGAATTCAAAACAGATGTTGGGATCATAGATATTTGCGAAAGTACGACGTCACTCTCTTCTGATAGGTGTTTGAGATAAGATGGCGGATGGTTAAATTTTGTGTTCATATTTTTAGTAAAATAAATGTAATCACATATGTAAAATGAAAATAATTGATTTCTTTAGAATCTCTGTATCTTATATAATTTTATCAAATCAATATTTTAGTGATTCTTAGTGACTGTCATCATGCTTCAATCGTGTGATTCCCAGTTTGTTTACTGAACTATTTATTATTTCTAGTGTTATAATTTAATTCATTTTAGGTATTCGTACACGTGTCAACTGCATATTCAAATTGCATCCGATCTACGATAGATGAAAAATTTTATGATCCACCTATAACGGCTGACAAACTGATTACTTTAGTGGACTGTTTAGATGATAATAGATTGGATAGTATAACAAAATCGTAAGTGAAATATTAAAATTTTTTTGGATGGAAATTTAGTAACCAATCCCTTAGATTCCAAAAATTTCCTCCAAATAAAGATTTGAGATTTTTCCAAAATTTTTCTGATACCCCTGTATACAGAATAAGTACCGTAAATTAGAGGCATGATAGGTCGTTGAGAAATATTTAAAATACCCATATGCAACTTTTCTCCAGACTTCTTAGTTTGTGAGATACAGGCTGTTAAAAGGTGCAGAAGAAATACACATTTTATTTTATATCTTCACGGGGGATGGAAGTATGAATTTAAAATTTTCTGTAGGTTATTGTCTCTTCAAAACATATCGACAGTGTTAATTATGTCAAATTCTAATTAGCCAGTGGCGTGGTACGAGGGTTTCGTGAACTTTTATTGTACCACATTTTTGAAACACCTAGTATTTAGACCTAAAAACTTTTGTATGTAATTTTTTATTAAATTTCCCACATAAAAGGTACTCTTTGTTTAACTCAATAGAACACTCCATTTTCAAGATTTTCAACTTTTTATCAAAGTGAGACACTTTTTTGCTGTTTTTCTTAAAAACATTTGTAGAACCTACTTGCAGATCACTCACAAATAATTTAAACACAAACGTTTCTTATGGGTTTGTATTTCATAATAGGGTACAAGCATAAATTTTGCTATTGGTGGGATTTGACGCTTTATCAGGTCTCCTAACACCTTGCATGCCTATTTTTTCAAAAAAATATAAACTTCACTTTTAAAACGACTTTGAAAATCATAAAATTTAAAATTCCCCCAAAACGCGCTTTACGTCATAAAGATGGCTGCCCCATGGTGTGACGTTTACGTTCTTATTCGTGTATCACGCTCTGAGTTCTTGTGACCCAATTTGTTTCTGAAAGCTTTAAAAATGGATAAAGCCGAACAAAAAACTTTGTATTCCAAGTATTGCATTGTTCCAGTGTGTAAATCAACGTCTATTAAAACTCCAGACAAAATATTTGTTACTTTACCTGGTGGCGCAAGCAAAAATACACTTAAGAGAAGGGCATTACTTTTGTTTGTGAAGACCATTTTAATGTAGGTACCTACTTCTATGCTAGTAATTTTTATTCTTAAATAGTTTGAGGTTATGTATCTATATGTCTAGGAATCAACCATAAAAACATAATTTTCTTACCACCACACATCGAAATATGGTTGGTATATATTATATAAATAAAACGTACTTACGATAATGCTTTAACTCCTCTTATTTCCTCTGCATTAAAGCAGCTGTTTGACTTCATAAATTCAAGCAGCATAAATGAGTCTACTTTGGAAAAGTTATCAGTTTGTGCTTTTACAAAACTTTCGCTAGCCATATCTTTACTCACAAAATATGAAAGAATCGTCACTGAACACTGAACTGGTAAATAAAATATATTCTTCCAAAAGTTTTAAAATATCCTCGGAAATATCGAATATTTATGACCACTTTCCACTTTCCGTTGACTTTTAGAAATAAAAAAAGCACACACAAACACGTAATGGTCTCAAACAAACATATAAATGACATTTTTACGTCGATGAAGCATTTAATAGTTGATTAAAATCCAATATAAACACACTACACATAACCTAATGCAATACCGGCCATATTAACATAAGTAAACACAAGAGATATGACATCACACGTATCATCGGTAGCGTTCGGAAATCCTCGGGTTGTGGTCGGAAAGTGCATTGAAATTTGAATTTTATTTTAAAATTTGGGAGTAATTTGCAATGTAAACTGGTTTATTTCCTATTATTAGTAATTTTTGATATCATATTTACTATTATAAATTAATATCCAAGCAAAATATGAAATATGCGTGTACTCTATTATTTAAGGGAATATGAAGTGTTAAGAAAATATTTACGACTACTACAAATTTATTGTTTGAAAACATTACCTACAACATAGAAAATGTCCTACTGCAATAAAAAGTAAAAAATACAGGCGCATTTGGGTATTTTGAATATTTCTTAACGATCTATCATGCCTCTAATTTACGGTACTTATTTACGAGACACCCTGCATAATTCTAAAATATATTTAATACTTTCATAAAATAGGTACCCTACGCCACTGGTACGTCTATGACATATATCGGCCATGCTTCCTCGCTTCTTACCAATGCCGCGTAGCTTCATATAGGTTTGCCAAGCTATATAGATACGTCCTTGCTGATTTTTTTAAATATTATTTTATCTGAGAATATAGATTTTAAATTTTAGCCTAAAATATCTAGTATTATAGACATTTTTATGTAATTCTTGCCAAAAATGTGGCCAATCGCTCTTGCTTTCCCAACATAATCATTATAATTATCAGTGGCTTGTCTGGTTTCATGAGTGCCACCAAGATTTAGCTGACGCCTCGGCAGATAACAATATTATCCTGAGGTGGGTTAAAAGGCACGACAAGAGTAAAGGTAATCACATTGCCGATTCTTTAGCCGGGGAAGCGACTGGACTAAAAATTTTAGGACCCAGTAACACCTACGGCCTCTAACGACTTCTACAATTGCGGAACTAGCCAAAAGTTACACTCATGCTCAATCCTTTAAGAGATGGGATGGAATCAAAGAATGCAGTCTTGCCAGGATCACCCTGGGCGACCCTGGGAAGCTGGCGCCAAAGAAATATTTGGCAATGACCAGGAAAACCCTACGTTTAACAGCAAGATTTCTGACAGGCCACTGTCAACTAAGGAAGCACCTCGATACTATGGGGCTAGTGGACACACCTCTATGCAGGATGTGTGAACAGGAAGATGAAACTGTCAGGCATGTCTTATGCGAGTGTTCGGAGATATCGTCAATAAGAGAGTGTGTGTTCGGTGAGTCTTGGCCTACACCTGCCGATATAAAGGAGATGTCTCCTAGTGACCTGTCCACCTTCCTGGGAAGGACAGGTTGGACGATGAACTATTAGGAGGACAACTCCTCAGTGCTCCTCTTAAGTGCTGTGCTTGCAACCATTTTCGGTCACGATCAATTTTCCATGTAACATAGTAGAAAGTTAAAGTTTAGCATCACTTCTGGTGTCAGGCATCATAATTGCATCTCCTGATAATTTTTCCAACAGCCCTTCTAGTTCATCTAGTCTAGTCCTTCATAAATAGCTTCAACAGCTTCTGATTGAGCACTCCAGTGGGTTTCAGACTCCATCAAATTCAAATAATTAGTTTTAATACTCATTTTGGCGCCCTCTTACGGACATATCCCCCCTGCCCCTCCTACGTTTCTGATTATTATCATTCATGCTTCATTTTATATTGCCACCAAATATTCAAAAGTCTAGAATGCTCATTAATTGAATAGCGAACATATCCCTATTTTTTTAGGCTACTAGGAGACTATCCCAATACGTATGCTTTTACAAAATGTGTGGCTGAGGATGCAGTTAGAACTGAAGGAAAAAATCTCCCAGTGGCTTTATACAGACCTTCTATTGGTAAGATACAATTAAATAGTATATTACACACCAAGGTGGGAAGAGCTTCATTACTGTCGAGAGATTAGTTAGTTATCTATTATCTCGAGACAGGACTGAAACTTCTTACCGAAGTTTCTATACTATTTTATTTACAACCATCATATCCCGATAAAAATTAATGAATCTTTGTTTCGTTCTGAACATACCTAAAATATTACATTTGACAACTGTCACCAATATAAATAAATGTCAGATAAAGTATGATGGGTATTAAGTTCGCGAATAATAAACCAAGAAAAATGGCATCCGATGAAGAATTGAAGGATATATTCATCTAAAATAGCGATCACATTATTTTAGAGGGCGGGAGGCTAGAGCGGTGGTGAGGGCGGGAAGTAAAGGTGTGTAATATGACACTTTCCAACCTTTAATGACGCTAGAAATGACAGCATTACATAATATGGTTGTGAATAGAATTAGTTTTGTTCCCTTAGCATAGCGCTATGGAAGCTAATTTGACAGCCAAAATGTGACTTTTTGTTGCAGTTATTGCCACGTTAAAAGAACCAGTAGCTGGTTGGATCAACAATGTTTATGGTGCTACAGGTGTTTTGATAGGAGTGGCTATTGGATTGTTAAGAACTTTACGTGGGAATCCCAAAAATAATGCCGATATGGTACCAGCTGATTACGTTATAAATGGTGTTTTAGCGGCAGCTTGGGATGTAGCGTGTATCAAGTTAGTATTCTCCCAAGTTTTTGGTATAGTTGACGTAAGAGTTTTAGTGCAGCTTTCGAATCATATATCCCCTTTAAGTTATGTTGTGGAGCTAAACTCTGAAAAGTATTAATATTATTTTTGTCTACTTTCCAATCATGATTCTATATTGAGTTTGGTGTTACGTATTTGTTAAAAGGGCGTTCGGTTTAAACGGGATAAAAGACGTGAACTGAGGCCTTTTTGTATCCCGTTCGATTTTTCATGAAAAACGAAATTTCAAAGCAAAAAGAGCATTTATTGTCAAATAAACATTATAAATTAAAATATTGACTGGACTATGACGGTATCGTATCGTATTACAGTCAAACAAAAAGCCGACAACTTTAAGTTCGCACAATATCTCTTACGTCAAGTATACCAAGTCCCGTAACACTCTGTATAAACCATTTTCACAATTTTATTATTATTTTAGAACAATAAACGATAATAAAGAATTAAGAGAAAAGGAAAGCAGAGAAGAACAATTTGATAAAGAAATACCTGTATATAATTATGTCAGTACACCTGAAAAACCTATAAGTTGGGGTGAGTTCTTTGTTTGATTTGGGTATTCTCTGTATTTATTTATTAATTTCCAGACGAATTCCAGCGATTGAGTACAAAACACGCTACGCAAATTCCATCTGAAAAAGTAATATGGCATAGCTATTTCAGAATGATACAGAATAAATGGCTTTTTCTAATATCAGTGTTTTTTCTTCATACAATACCAGCACACATCGTCGATTTTATAGCGATTTGTATTGGAAAAAAACCAATGTAAGTATCAAGTTTATTAATTTTTTTTATTTAAGTCAAACGTGCCTCGACAACGCTGGTCATTGGCGCAGAAAAAATAGATACAAATATTTACATATAATTATACAAATTCCAAATTAGATTTTACGGTATGTATGTGTGTATGTAAGTATTTTGGGGTGACATTCACTGAGGCCTAAAAGATCTATTGTGCCCCCTCACTTCTACGTAGTTTCTGAGGAGAGTCTCAGAAACTAGTAGTTCCTTTAGTCCTATTTCCCGGAGGAATTTTAGGATGTCTGCAGGCTTCAACTTAGGTAAATGTTCCTCTTCTATCCAGTAATCATCCAGGCGCTGTGCTCTAGGACAGCGGTCCGCAACCATGGGGTCGCGAAAGATATTTATGGGGTCGCCAAAAAACTCATCGATGTCCTGTACTTATCATATTTTATTAAGGTTTATGCATAAAAAATAACCTCTCTTTACATACACAATTACACAATGTCCTTAAAACGGAGAGAATCTATCCAAGCCACCGTCCATGAATTTCAATAAGTCTGCTTACTCTCGCCGAAACTTAAAATCGTCCCCTCCTGTCCTCGCGCATCCCTTGCCCTGCCGGTTTGCCTCGAGTGCCCACCGGGTGGGCTAGCTAGTTTAACAGAGTGTCTTCAATTGAATAGTTCGCAGAGTCAATACGAGTTCTACTGAGTGCGCGAAATAAACGTTTTATTTGAACCTAGTTTTTTGAGCATCAAGTACTGTAATAATGGCTTCTCACCGATCTTATTGCTCTGTTTCTGTCCGAGTTTATTCGAATTTAGATTAGACTGTCGTATAATAATTATCTCAGGTAGGGTTCCAGTATTTGCCTTTCAAGTTTTAATATATTACTTACAAAAAAAACATACATTATTGGTTTTTTCCTAGTAACAACTGCATTTTGAAATTTTTATTTGATAGTACAGGTGAAATTTTAGTATATATTCAATAGTAAGGCACAAAAAGTTTCAGAGGTGGTACTCAAATAATTATCTGTTATTATTTTTATAAAATTCCGTCAAAAATAATGCTGAAGATATTTATGTCATTTCTAGAATTAATGCTGTTGGAATTTTGTTTAATATGGATTATTTCCAAAACATTTCTCACCTTATCGTTTTTTTCCTTTGCGAGAATTTTAATTTGGTCATAGTTAAATGCATGTCCTGTTTGTTATCTATGATGTGAGAGTGCTGTTACATCTGTTTTGGAGTATTTCTGAACTTGTAATCTTTTGCAGATATTGTTTACTCTGGCCAATGAATGTACTGGAGCAATCTTGGCAAGGAATTTGATACACTGTATGTGTTCGCTTGTGTTTATTTATTTTTGGTTTAATTTTTGAGAAAAATATCTTGTTGATGTCAATCAGTTTGTGGGAAATTGATCTTTTTTCCTTTTGTGTTATTTTGTTTATTTTTTCTGAGATTCCATTCACGTAGGGAAGCGAAATATAAGTATTGGATTTTTTTTATTAGTTTCGGAGTTGTTATATATGGAATGAATTCGTTTATTGATCATTTTGTTAGTAAATTGTCGTGGGTAGTTGTTTTCTGCTAGAATGGTTTTAATTTTCCTAAGTTAGCCTCTCTAAATTTAGGTTAGTTCAATAGATCTATGTAATTCATTATTCAAATTATTTTATACTTATTATGTTACGTTATGTTAAATTATGATATTCATAAATGAATATTCGTGAAATTTACTGTTTCAACTCTTACTCTGTGGAATCTACTCATTCCTTTGTAAATTAAATCAACTGTTCCCAATTAATTCCAAAATATATTAGAATTACCATTTTTTTTAATATACTATGAAGTTATCTGAAAACAGTTGGTTTCATTTAAAAAGAAATAAATATTCATAAATATTAAATATGATCAATATTTAACGCCTGTCCCTCGTAGACATACTACCGAGTAAACATATTGATCACGGTGCCGATTGACCCCCGTATAACACATTTTTGCTGTTATCTGCATGATTTATGACGATCACAAAAAACGCGGTACATTTCAACAACTTCAAAGGAGTTACCAGACTTATTGAAATTTATGGACGATGTCCAAGCTCTGGATAATAACGGAAAAGGAATATCTACTGTTATTCAAAACATCTCTGCTAAAATTGCTGGCCATTCGCATCTACATACCTTTGCGAGACAGCTTTCTCCACATTAACTACTATAAAAACAAAATATCGCTACAGTTTTGAAGTAGAACCTGATTTGATTCTGATAATATATCACCAATAATTAATATACTGACTGCAAGTGTGCAAGCACAAGGCTCACATTAGTTAGTAAAGTTACGTATATGTACCTTTTTTTTAAAATAAAATATTAAAATAATTGCTTGTCTCATTTAATGCCATCATAAATATTACTCGTATGTGAAATGCATATTTTCTAGTTTGCTCTAATATTACTTTCCAAAATAAATAAACTCTTCAATATAAATAATTTATGAAATAAAAACAGCTAACTTCGTTACCTGAACCAACCTTTGCACTTGTTAACCTAGTGATTTTTTTTTCTAGGGTCACTCATAACTCTCTTTTTAATTTTGGGGTCGCAATATCAAAAAGGTTGCGGACCGCTGCTCTAGGATTCTGAAGTTGGAAAGTATGTGGGAGAAGGTTTCTTCTTCCATGCCACATAATCTGCATTCTTCTTCCTCCACTATTTTGAGCTTTTTCAGGTGCCCATTCAGGCGACAATGTCCCGTTAGAATCCCTGTTAAAACTCTTAGCGCAGTTTGACTTTGACAGGTTGTAGTTACCCAGAAGAGTCTTTGATTGTATAAGCCCTACTAGATCTTTTCCAATGGTCAGATCTTCTCTTTTTCTCGGCTTTACCTATTTCTTCCAATATTACATTGGGGCTGATTCCGCAAAAGGGTTCAAGCCCCCAAAAAGGTATTTCAGTCCCCCTCTTTGCTAGTTCATCTGCTATTTCATTTCCTTCTATTCCAGTGTGTCCTGGAATCCATAGTATTTTAACATCAGGAGTGCGTTCATGAACGTTACAGAGTACACATTTCTCACACTTTTTTGACAACCATCGTTCATAAATGAAATTTTTGTTACTCTATGACTACTTTTCCAGCGTTCATAAATATACTTTGACATTTCCAATGTACACATTTCTAGACCGCGGTATGGAGCGTGGTAATATTTTATCGAGTTTGCGCTTTTCAAAAATGTGAAATAAGACGTAGTTTTTGTAACCGGCTGGTTACCTAGAAACAAGAAACTACAAAGACAAAATTTTTAAAAGTAAGAAACCGCTCCAATACAATCTCCACATAATTTTCTATTCGTTGTGGAGCAACTTTTTTTTCCAAAACAAACTATTAAAATTTCTTCTTCGTCGTTACTATCGCTCTCGTCGTCAATATCATCAAATAAATGATATTTTGCACCTAATGCAGCTGCCAATGTTACAAATTTACTTTGGTTTTGATTCATTAATTGAAATTTGACAGTTATGTTACCATAATGCGATCATAAATCACGGGTTACAATGTGCTCCATTTCATAATGTCAACCAACTCCATTACAGAGTAGAGTGTTACTTTGTACATTCGTTTATGAACGCACCCCTGAAAGAGGTCGGATTAAGGTCTATCTATAGATGATATTGACGACAAAAAGACGTCACTTAGACGCCTGAAACAGGTCCAATGAAAGTCTAACTAAATACCGGGTAGACGTCTAATTGACTAGTAAAAATGACGTCACCATGACGTCTAAAACTCGTCGGATTATGATCTATCTAAGGAACACACTAGCCTAGTTTACACCGACAACTTGGTACGCGGACCAAGCACCAAATTCGTACTATATCAGAACCAAATATTTAGTTCGAACGGTGTAAACGCTTGCGGACTAAGCTGGTCCGCTCTTGGTTCGGTACGCGCCAGCAGAGATACCGAACTAAATTTGGTCCGGATTTGGTTCGAGGTCAATTGGTGTAAACTCAACCGGAACAAGACTCAAGACTTACCAGTATTAAATTATATACATTTGGCAAAAAAGAGTAAAAGAGTAAAGCCTTTCCTGAATTTTCAATTTTGTTGTTGTTTGTTAATTTTCAATTTTTGTTTGTTTGTTATGAGGATTTGATTTTTTGGTTATGTTATGAAATTTAATTTGACAGCTTTGACATTTGACGAACTGCAGGCGCACACATTTAGTTCGCGCGTTGCAAAACGGTGTAAACGAACTAGAACCAAGCATTGGTGCTACCGTACTATCCCCACCCACTTAGTCCTATCGGACCGTACTAAACGTTTATGGGTGTAAACTAGGCTACTGACGTTAGAAAGACGTCATACAGCTGTGACGTTTTCTAACGTCAGTAGACGTCTTTTAGCCCAATACGATGCTGTTGTTTAGACGTCATACAGACGACAGTGGTTACCTGGGGGTAAGGTAACTATAATAACTATATTGTTCTCGCCTAGTTCATTGAGTTTGTCTTGGCTTTCCCACAACATTTTGGAACTGATTACACAAGAGCTCAGTGCTTTAATGGCTGCTTGACTATCCGACATTATGATAACCTTTGTCTTCTGTATCCTTTATCAATATTGAAGGATACTTGGGGCATTTTACGGTATAGATTAGTCATTTTACGGTATAGATTAGTAGCTTTCAGGAACTGTAAGACTTTCTTGATTTCGGTAGGGCAGTGGAGCATTTCCTCGAGGTTAGGTTAGGTTAGGCCTTAGGTCAAATTGTTGATTTGTAGCAGAAAATTGTTTGCAGTCCGTCAGTAAGTGCTTAACAGTCACTATGTCATTACAGCTATGGCAAACGGGACAATTTCCTGGAGACAACAGATATCCGTGTGTGAGTTTGGTTCGGCTGATTCGGATTCTTCTGATTATAGTAGCCTCTCTCCTGGTTAAGAAGTTAAGGGAGAAAGGAGAAGTGGATGGATGGATATCATGAAGTGCTGTCATGCTGTGTCGCTAAGATTCTTGTGTAACGTTTTTGAAGTGGATCTTTGCGAGTTGGACAACGTGTGTTGGGTTGTTATTAGTGATAGCTTCTTTCGCGTGGCGGTCCGCAGTTTCATTACCATCAATGCCGATGTGAGATGGAAGCCAGATGGGAGAGACTGTTATATCTTAAGCAACGAGAGTATGATAGATGTCGTGTATGTTCTGGACAATTGGGTGGTCTGTGGAGATTGACTCACAAAACAGTCCAACCTATAGAAGTGAAAGTTTATAGGATGACCTTGAATACAAAAATAAGTTTTCAAACCCATCCACCTGAAGCGCTAGCTGCAATTGAGTTGTCGAAACAGGCCTGGCAGCTAAGGCCTTTAGCACGAGAAGAAGAAAATATTTTAAAATTCAATTCATCAAAGCTGTCATATAGTTGTTGTCATCATTGTCTTTTATAGATTGTTTCCTTTTGCCATTTGCTGCTGTTATTTGTGTTTTAATTAGGTACTGTAAGTCTTATCAAGTTGATAATTAATAATATTTATAATGGTTGGTGTGAAGTGTTGCGTTCCTGGGTATACAGACATTGCATCAAAACGATATAGGTTTCCCAAACATGACCCTTTGTTGTTGAATGAATGGGTTGCCTTTATTCGCAATCCAAAACTTAAGGAATCAAGCGCTGAACAGATTTATAAATCCTACAAAGTTTGCAACAGATACTTTGAACCACAATATATTGTTATTGGGACAAAAAGAGGCCTCACTCGCAAAGCTGTTCCTACAATCCTTTCAGGATTGATCAAAAAGTGATAGGAAATACGTAATATTATCACTCTTAGGCATTACTTAGCGCGTGGTAAAATGTAAATTGCATTTAGGAATTCCTAAATTCGTTTTAGGTATTACCTGACTTTAGGAAATGGTTAGTGAAATCGGGCATTATAGTCATTCAAAAACAAACTTCCATAAAAAAAGCGTTATGAAATAGTTCTGAACCCATCCACTGCGATCGCTAAAATTCTTCTTCCCTTAGTCTGTTTTTCGGCCTCAGCTGCATTGCCTATTTCGACAACTCAATTGCAACTAGCGCTTGAGGTGGATGGGTTTGACACCTCATTTTTTCATTCTAGGTTATCCTATTGGACTTTCACTTCTATAAGTTAGACTGTTTTGTGGATTGACTTGATTGACTGAATGGAGGAAAGGGAGTCAGTGCATATTGCAATATTTTTGTGGGGTGGGAATATGCTTTTGAAGGCTTGAAAAATGCTTGTAGAGTGAAGGAGCTTATGAGTTTATTAAACAATTTGAATAATTAATTTTTTTTTTAGGCTAGTGAAAGGATACGCCAAAATAAATAAATTCGCAGATGTACTGTCATATTTTTGTCAAAGACAGTGGACATTTTCCAACAATAACGTTCAATTATTATGGCAGAGATTGAATAAAAGAGATAAAGAATTGTTCGAATTTAGTATGAAACTTCTCGATTGGGACCTGTATTTCTACACTTATACCAGGGGTGGTCGATTGTATATACTCGAAGACCCTCTTGAAACCATTCCGAAAGGGAAGATAAAGTATATGAAAATGTTTTGTGCACATTATGCCCTCTTGGCATTCTTATTAGCTGCGTTTATTAAGATTTTAATGATTATGTACAATTTGATATTTTAAAATAAATATATTGCCAATATTATTTTGTTTTATTATAAAGCAGTTGTCTAATGATAAAGATTATGCGGTAGCTCCATATACCAATTATTAGATTGATGCAAATAGTAGTTTTCTGTAAGACCATGAAATTACAAATAGTGTCAATGTCAATCATGGTTTTAAATCATGGAGGTAGAAGAGAGAGAAGAGAACAGAAATAATCATAGACCAAAGTGGCTTCTCAATATGGCCGGCGACTTCCATTGAAAGGTGAACAAACCAGAGGGGAAATTAGGGGAAACAAAAAAGTTCTCATATGCATCTTTTTATTGGATAAAAGCAGTATCCAAACACTATTGTACAAGCCAATTTCAACTTAAATTCATACTAATACTCTTAAATAACCTTTCTAATACTGAAAATCACTATTTTTTCAACGTGGCTTTTCAATTTGACACATTTCAGTATATTAAGGTTATCTATGTTGACATAAGAATTGATGACTAATGTAACTAATGTGGCTTCTCAAAATGGCGACTTCCGTCGAAAGTTGGTTAAATCCACGTGATACGAAATGTTTATACTCCAACATTGTTATGATCAGGGGCGGTGAAGAGGCAAAGCAAGATTTGGCGAAATATTATCAGTTATAATTTATATATTTTTATGAGCAGCTAAATTTTGTGCTCTTTGGGTAAACAGTCGATTTATGTTTAAAAAGATAAAATTCTCCATCAACTTTATATTTAAAATTCCCGATGAATTTTATAGCTCCTGCGGCCAAACTTCAGATGGCAGTTAAAACAGTAGTCACTGCTGACAACATAGGAGTTACAATTCTAGGTTGAAGTATTTTATCGACATCATGTGACATCCATGTGGCGTGATGTCACATTTAAGAATAGAGTTATGATGGAGCTATGTCCACAAATAACAATTGGCCTGTGCTACAGTATAAATATGCTGTGTAATTATTTCGTTTATTTTTTAATTATATTTTTATTTCTAGTATGTAAAAATCAAGTTAGATGACGTACGTCACTTTAACTATCATATTTTGAAACCAAAATTTTAAAATTTTTGTACATTTTCAAAACTTTCCAAAAGTTTATGTAGTAAACTAAAAATGCAGGTCGAACAAAATTGGACAAAAATCATAATTCCAAGTGGTACAGTAGATCCTTCCCAAAGTGCAGTAATCGAAGTACCGGCTAATCTGAAAGGTGCGCACGTTGTTATAGCAAAAAATAGGGTAAGATATACCTGTGCACCGACCTGCAAATAATAATTGTCGTTTAAATTCGATTTGTTCAAGGGAGGACAGGTAGGAGAAGATGGTGCGCCTCAAAGTGGAGATGAAATTGAGCTGGAGGTGACATCAGATAAAGAAAAAGAAATGATAGAATCGATATTGAACTACGAGGAAGAGCGAGAAAGATTAGTGATAGCTCCGGTTCGTCAGAAATATAGATTGGTAGATCAAATGGAATACGTAGAAACTGGTGTTATACGCAAAGATATAAGTGACTTCCAGCAAGCTAGACGGAAATTAGTATTTGACGTTCACAGTATTATTTCCACACTACCAGATATAAACAGAGGTATGTTATGGTTTTAT
>CAJUYI010004597.1:0-18022 GCA_910591695.1 Galerucella pusilla
AAATTTTCCAAAGTAGACAGACCTGCCTACATTCCGTATTAGCTGTGCATCGAGTATCTTTAAAAAAATAATTGTAATTAAATGTACGTGTGATTCAAGGACCAACGCGTCTACCTTGGCCGAATGAAACCATGGTATAAAACGAAACTAAGAGCTATTTGACACTCCAACTGTCATATTTAAGGCAGAACTTTAATTATAGTTGTATATTAAACGATTTTTTTTGGATGTCTGATTAATATAGGTTAATCGCAGAAAGTATTCAGTCACTTATTAGAAGGTGCTATTAAAATGGTATTAACAAAAAATCTTTTTCTTTTTTAACTCTCGCTAATGGTACCATAAAATGTCCTGATTGATTGATGTAATTTTATGGATTTTGACAGTGTCGATCGAAAAGGAACTTTATGTTTATAATATTTTTTCTCAATCAAGTCTCAAATGAACGAACTCTTTGGGATTATGGGTTAGATTCACAAGACACTTTCAACCAGCCTTATTTTGACTATAGGATAGTATTTAACTTGTGTCCAAAAGAATGTCGGTTAAAGACTTGATCTCTGCACTGTCCGTGGCTTTTTCTTTCAGTTCTGAAGGTCTTTTGATCAAGACCTTGGCTTAGTATCTCATTCAAGACGGCCCATCTCTTAGGAAATATGCTCTTGCCAGCTCATTTAATTTAAAATACTGACATTTCTTGAAGCTCTTATTTTTTTGTGATAACTATATTGAAAGCAAAAAATGCTTGGACCAACTTCGTACACACTTCTATTTGCATCACACTACAGTACTTTTTCAGCTGCTATTTTTTAAACGATTGTGCTTTAATTATTATATTTTTAAGAAAATCTCGGTAGTTTAAAAAAAAAAGACATCTCTACTACAGTATTTCATTTGGACTGATTCGCTCTTAGTTTCGCGTCGCTCATTTTAAAAACAATGGTTCATACTGATGTTTTTATACAGTAAATTAGAATTTAGTCAAAAGTCCCGATTTTGACGCATTCTCTAGTATTATATTGTGATAGTTGTTAAGCAAACTAGAAATGCGTCGGTATTGCCAAGTTGCCGATCGTATCATATCTAGTTCACGGCTAAAAATGTGTCTATACACTACTTTATTTATAAGTTTTTTTCTTTTTTTGACAAACTTTTTTCATGTATTATTTAAGAAGTACATTATAGTATTATTATCTTTATACAGAGTGCTTTAGGAGAATTGCTTTTTGGTGTGCTTTGCATTCAAGTGTGAACACTTCTTTGTGTACTGGCATCTCTTTCCTGAGATCTCCAGCTAATAAGCTACATCATTTTTTGTTATTCAAAAGTTTGAAGGTTTTCCGTAATTTAATTGTCATTTTTATTTACTTCTTTGGCAGTCTTCCTCCTCCAAATTAATAGTGAAGACAAAATCTATATAAGTGTCTTTGTAAAAAGAGAACCACTACTGCCTCTTCCAATTGCTCTTATTTGTTTATAACTGGCTATTCTTATTTTGTGTAAACATTTACTCCATTCCCCTCTCACTGATATTAAAAAAAAATTAATCCAAACACTCGATTCTCAAGATTCGCTCTGTTTTTATGACTTGTGCCATTTAGCCTATTCAAAGTAATGCGAAATATCTTGAGTGGAACTGTATTATCACTTTGCAGCTTATTTATTTGAACCGTGATTTGTTTGTTAACATTTTTGAGTGCCAAATTTTTGGTAGATCTATACTTCGATTCGCAACTTTGCATCGGTTTGAAGCAAATAAAGAATAATAATACCATCGAAGATTCCATGTGAGCGTTTCTTTATTTTCTTTAAACCAACTAGGGCAGTTAGAATAGTGAACTCTGTAAATTATTATCAAGTTGACAAGCAATAAGCATTGTGAGACAGAATGAACAACCCTCTATTTTTATATCCAATTATTATTGTTAAGAAAAATAAGTGGTTTAGTTTCACTTGTACAAGTGAATTCTTACTCAAGAGAAAAGAACTGTAAATAGTGTAGAATTTTACTCAGAGGGTCTGAATGATTGTGACAAAACTATACATGATCAGAACAAAAAATAATAATTTAGATATTAGGTCGTATCAGCAGATTTGAGGACGCCCTTTTATGGAAAATATTTTATGTTTGATAATATACATGAACTAACGAATTTTATTGGATAATTCAACTTCAAAATTATTATTATGTCTTTGGAATGAAGAAATGATATGAAAAGTCAGTTGTCCATATAAATTTTTTGGTTTTATTGGCTTACCATTTCTCACCCAACTGAGGTTTTTAGAAATTTTTGATAATATGCACTTGTTAATAAATGTAAAATTGTCATTATGTTCGAACAGTTTTCCAAATAATCAGCAGTCAGATCCAGTTTTTGGATTAATTTCGCCTTGAATATTGATACCTAGTGGCAATTTACCGAACTGTTGACTTTTCTTATATTTCCTCAAGCTTTTTTATCATTTGATTTTAATATAAACATTAAGTGAGTACAATAATTAGCCAAACAGTCAATCTATCTTCCATAAAACAAATTGGTTCCTCAAAACGTTAATAATAAAACTATCAGAAATTTTCGATGGGACGTTTCTCTCAATTCAAGTATTAAAAAAAATTCGTTACCCTAACAAAAATTTCTGATACTTTTTGTATTTGTTACACAGACATTAACATTTAGCTGTTTGTCGTGCGTATTTTAAAGTTACTGTAGTTATATAAGTAATGTATAATTTTTTTCATAGAACTTAGTTATTAGTGTATGTAGTATGTATCTCTGTGTAGTGTAGTATGCGGCGTATTGTCGCAAATGCACTGTAGTACAGTCGTTCTGAATAAAGTAGTTTCATGAAAGTAGATCTATTATGCTTGATCAAACCTTTTTGATTATGCTTTGAGTTGCCCTAATCGGCTCAACAGTCTGCAAGACCAGCGAGTTGCTAACAAACATTAACACCATACAAGCGATGGACAAATTTGTAAAAGGTTCCATTTATTTCGAAATAAGGTCAAGTTTTTTAGATCGTAAAAAGAAATATACAACTATAATATAACCTTCTTGAAAAAATTCTCATTAAAAACTTTAAACATGCGCATTTTAAGGAGCCTCGAGTGTCTCTTAGCATCTCGTCTTTGTTTCAGATGCAGAGTTAAGATTTCGGGTTGATGCGTTATAATATCATTTCGAAGTCTATGAATCTTTTACCAAAACTGTTTTTACACACTTACATCGCTTGAACAAACATCTTCTAAATTATTCTTTTTATTTACTAATAATGTTTCATTTTGCTATTAAATATTCACCAAAGTTTATTCAAGATATCGAATATTTGGATGAAAATTTTAAAACAAGTTATTAATTTTGTTACAGAAAAATTCCTAACAGAGTGAACGAAGTTGGAGAGGATAGGAAAAGGGATAACTGATGCAGGGAAAAAAAAGATGGGGGTTGAAATAAGGTTTTCACGATTTGCGGAGTTGATAAAACCGAATAAGCAGATGTTCAACGAAAAATACTGTTTATTTCGCAAATCATGAAAAACCATTCAATCTCACCCCTTCTTTACTGCCTGCAAAAGCTAAATTTTTTTCTCTGCATTACTCATGCCTCTCCAATTTCGTTTACTTTGTTAGGAATTACTCCAAAGTATTAGATTTATATTAGACAAGTTCTCTGTACCGATTAGTAAATAAAAAGAAACACTTTTACCATCGGATATTATTTTCTTAATCAGTTTTTCAATAAATAAATGATTTGAAGAGTCAAAAAAAACACATTAGTTTTTATTAGCGTTCTATGAACTAATTTAAAAAGTACCAAATTACATGACAATAAGCATGATTATTAAAAATTATTTTTTGATAGCAAAGACTTACTGCGAAAACCTTTTGACTGTTCATTTCATTGGACAATAAAACCGACTAAAGATTTTAACATAATAGAAATTATCTATTATCTAGTCTAATCACTGCTTTCTGTGATAAAAGTCTGGTATATGCACGGTCTGTGTCTGTAGCTGTATCCGTGCCTTATACCGCCACGCGGACCGTAATCTTAGACAGTGGTATCTACTATTTGTGCCGTAGCGTGTTACCTAATCACCTGTGTTTTCTATTTAAATGTTTAAAATCCAACAAATCCTAATATATGACAAAATAAAACTAGTAACAATAATTTTTGAGCAAAACAATAATGAGAATAATTTGCTGATGTTTAGTTTGGATTTTAAACGGTTAAAAATAAAGCACTAATCGAGTTTATTACTTTGTAGCGAAAGAAGTTGGTGGTAGAGAGATGGGACTAGCCTGTTATTTTATTTCATTTTTTTGAATGTGTATGCAGTAGCTTTTCCTAAATATCCGTAAATAGATAGGGTAGGTATTTGAGTACTCATTTCGAAGCCAGGTAAAATTACTTTAAAAGTAGTGTACTTATTGATAATTTTGAATGTATTTAAATCTAGCATTTCCGTTCACTTAACAATATTGCTATACTATATTTTTTATAGTTTGAATATAACTTGCTTTTGCAAATATTAGGTTTAGAGGATACCGTTACTAACAATATTTGTCAAACAGATTACAACAATTATCTCGAAAATGAGTGCCAAAATTTGGTTAAACAATTTAATAGATGTCGCATATACTTTAGAGCTTTAAATATATTCTCGGGTGACACGGAATGCAAAAGTGGTAGGGCTTGATTACATATTTTTTATATTTGCAGACATGTCGCCTATAATTCCAATAAGAAGTGGAACTATACCAACTTCACTAATATATATTGTGAATTTATCCATCAATAAAGATTTGGGAGGAAAAACAAGATCCCTCAATTTATCTGCAATCAAGTTTTTAATATTATACTGCTGATAATAAGAAAATCTTCTTTGACGAGGTATAATTTGGTTGCAAAATTAAATAATTCCTGTGTTAAAGATCAATGGAGTAATGCATTTTTCAAACCTAGTATTAGAATTTGAACAGTTTAAATTTTTCTACATTTCTATTGGTTATAATTTAATCATTTTAAACTACCAGTATTCTTTTTATGTTTGTCTACCGGTGACTTCAAGATGGTTAACTTGGAGGAGACGTGGAAGCAACGGATCTTATTTAAATATTAGGATTAGGTACAAACTCTAAATCGAGATTTATTAATCTATTATTTACTATGGTTATGAACACACATCCACTTGGTACAGGGGTCATTGCCCATTCTGAAAATGAAATTTTATTGTAGATCTACTACAGAACAAAACTACATTTTTTCTCTTCTATACTTTAGAATGTTTTTCAAATAAATATTTTCAATTCAAGGAAACTTATTAAGTATTTTCACTAGCTTTTTTTCGAATTTGATTTTTAGATTGTTAAATAAATGTTATTAAAAAAGGGAAAAATTAAAATTGTTTGCAAAATTGATCTGAAAAAGATACAGGTAGACTTAATATTAACCAAAGGTGTCTGACAAAAAGTTGCCTTGATGTCTTCCTTAATATCCTACATCATAAAGTAGGATTTAACCCCGTAATTCTAATAATATTAGCTGTGCGTTAGTAGATTTTTGAAATTAGTAGGTATTTCGTAGTTACCTATCCTATATCTAGGCATTAATACATATCTCGTACACTAGACTTAAAAAAAATGGGAAAGGGAATTTATAGATAAATTTATAAACTACTTTTGTGGTATTTTGAAAGATTTAATTTAAAAATCGTTCATAGACACTTGATTTTTTTTATAATTTCTTAACATTAATGAATTTCAGTTCAAATATATCATTAAAATGGTGCTTATATATCAGACAATAACTAAAAACATACATTTTTTAAAGAATGTACATAGACTTTTATACTAAATTCAAATCTTAAGCAGCCTACTATGTAAACAATCATACGTCTGTTCTGTAACCTGTAATCGGCCAGAAATTTATAAGTATAATAATCTTTCAAGTGAAACTAAGTATGACATGCGCTAGAGTTTGTTTACACATTGGGCAGCTTGAGTTTGAATTTAGTTCATTGATGTTTGTCTTCTAATCTAATATAAAAATATCACCTTTTCTGTTAGGTGTTGTTAGGTCACGAATTTTTGCAAGTGTTTACCTCTTAACATTCCAATTTTTATCATTTATAGTACCACTAAAAGTAGTTTTTGTATAAACATTCATTCTTTCCATAATTCTACAGACTCTACCAAAATAGTTTATACATATCAATTTCTATTTCGAAGGGAAATCTTTCTAGACTATCATCAACTGTCAAATGTCATTTCTTTAACAATCATTGCTACACAATTGAGTAAAATTTTTAGTGCAGCCTTCACAAGTGACTTAAAGAAATGTCTTGAGATGTAAAACATGACTTACTACAGATAAGGAGAAACAAAATCACTCAATATGCCTTACTTTTTATAAACTTTTTCTTCAAATGAAGAAAACATTTTATTGTTTACTGTTTTGATAGTTGAGGTAGTTTTTAAATGAGACCAATAAGACAAATAGTGAAATTTGTAGAAATATGGAAATTTTTGATAATACAAATACCCAATCCTAACAATCTAAATCTTACAACGGGACAATTTTGACGGATCAATTAGTGATGTATTTTCAAAATTATATATTAAAATCAACGTATTTATATTGAAAAAAAATATATAGTTAATTATGAATAAAGTGAGGCATTCCAAAATGAATACGATGTAAACAATTGTGATGTACAAATTTACCTTATTTGATTATTTATTAAATAAAAATTAATTTATTTAAAACATTCTGTTTTTTAAATTTCAATACTTAGACACTCATATTAAATAAAAAATGTTATACGAAAGATAATCCTATATCTCTATCCCGACTTCTCCTACTTAAGTAATAAACAAAATCATCGAAAATTTACAGCTTATTATGTACTTTTGGCACTTAAAAATCTTATTGAAGAGTTGTTGATAACAGTGTGTTGTTTTTGGAAAATGCAAGTATGAAGAAGCAACAAATAAAGTAAGTATTGTCAGAATATAAGAATAAATATAATTATCTTGATATCCACTACTCCCATACTTTGATTTTATAATTATAAGGAGTAAACTTCAGGAAACTCAAATTTAATTAATTCAAGATCTGCCAGATGGGTCATAACCATATAGAATATTGAAATGCTGCATACCTATTTGATATAAACTTGAATCTTAATGGATGTCATGAAATCATAGTTTATCTAATGATGACATTAAAAAAGAAGGGGAGTAGAAAAAAATAACAAATAACGTGAAATTTATGGGATAAGATCTGTTGGCTACTGTTTTTTTCATTACTTTCACCCAACATGACGAGTATCTATAATATATAAGTTATTCCCCTAAGAAGATGGCAGATTAAAATGGAGAAAGGCGTTCTACAGTAAGTATACCTAATAAGTATATTTTGAGAGCACCGCAAAGGTGAAGCTGTATTCAAAATAAAAAGATACTTGAATTAGAAATATATACGTTATAACATCATCCTGTTTATGTTGCTACTAATTGAACTAGTCAACAATTAGTAGCAGTTACGATTTTGCGATTGCAATGTTCATATTTCTTGCTACCTAATAGTAAATGTTAAATTAAGATCGGTACTTACTGAATAATTCTTCATATAAAATTTAAGAGATCTAATGTTATTCTAAAATAAAAATTTGTGAATTAAATTTGATACAAACTATATTGTATTTCTTACTTTGGTAGGGGATGTGAACAATGGGCGGTAAGGATCTCCTAACTGAAAAAAATAGTATTTAAATATGCACACATATAGCTTCCAAAAGATTAACTTACAATGCGTGAAATCCATTTCTCAGACATTTAGAAAACTGTTTTTTTTTTAATGTTACGTTACACTGTGAATTTAAATATTTTTGAGTGGTTCACTGACATAAAAATGACACTCAGATCCCCTTGATCAAATCATTATAATGACAGTAACTAAGGCTTGATTTCCACGACATAAATTTCGAATCGCAAAATGTATATTGTCCTTTAATTGTCTCTAATAACTTGACAAGTTTTAATTAACTGTAGGATTAAGTATAAAGTGCTTCTGAAAGGCTCTGAACTACGACCTTTGCAAATCATCCCTATTATAATGACATTTTAATAGTCTGTGTTTAAGTATCAGTGATTAATTGGATAAGGAGGATGAAATTAGTTGAATATGTAACTGTAACTTTTAGGTAAATCTGTTGAAATGTCACAACATCATAGATACCATTTAAACCTGTTATTAAAATCAATTCCCACCTCTATTTCACGCACATTCTCAAAGCGTTTGCGTCGGCATCGCGACGCTATAAGTGTCAAAGCCCACAAAAATTCAGTCGATTACTCCCAAACAAAAGGTATGTTTTGCTTGTAATCAAATTAAAAAAAAATAAGACTGAAAACACGATGGATTATCGATCCACTTCTCCACAATCTTCAGATCCTTTTTCTGAAGAAATGGAAACGGAATCCGTGAAGGAAAAGGCAATTTTAAGTAGGCCAAAATTCAATAGCACAAATTTTAAATCGGGATATATGCCCGTGGAAAATATAAAACCTGGAATGACCGGAAGAAAAACATTCGCTTTTTGGACTTTGCTGGTATTATTGTTTATTTTGGTTATTGGGAATCTTATTCTTACTGTTACGATTATAGGAGTGCTGAAGTTGGGACAAGGTGAGTATATTTTTCTTGTAAAAAATTTGGAAAATAAAGTAACAATCAATATATATTTAATTGGAATATTTGGATGTTTTTCTCAATTGATGGTATGCTGGAATTTAGATTTTAAGTATATTTCATTTCTATCCATTGCATTTGATTATTATTTTTAAAACTGTGTAGAGTTAAAATTACTTCTGGCAAATATTTATAAATCTCATACCTTCCTAATCACTTAATGTAACAACAATATACCTACATACATACAGGGTGTATTTCATTCTTTTGGACATATATGTCACAGCTTCTGCTACCAACTTCTTTTTTTTATAGGCATGCAAAGCATTGAACTGGTTCCAGAATCCCAAGGCATCAAATTCTATGGTGAAACTAATCTGGATCACATCTACAAGCGCGATGGCAAAGTGGAGAGCTTTGAAGACGACCCAATGGAAATAACCTCATTCAATAGTCCCATTATTTTAAATTTAGTTAAAAACGGAAGGGGTGCTTTGAAAGCTAAAATAGACCCGAACGAAACTTATTTTAGAGGATTAAATTCTTTTGAAATTAACGATACTGAAGGAAAATCAATTTTCACTATTAACGACCCTGCTTACGAAAATCTCAAGAACGCTACTAATTTAAGATCGAAACTTGTAAATACCAACAAAATAAGAAGTCCCATAGATGAAAATTTGGTTATAGATACCGAAACCGTTAATATCCGCGGTTCTGAAGGTACAAACATTCATAGTCAAGAGTTAACTTGGTTAGCAGATGAGGATATACATTTAACCAGTTCAAATGGTTCTATAGTTCTTTTGGGAAAAGAAGGGATATTCATAAATTTGGATAAAATTCCTGTAGCAAGAATCAGCAATAATTATATAACTTCTCAATTTAAAATTTGCGTTTGTATGCCGCTAGGAAAACTTTTTAGGATTCCAATAGCGAATCCTCATGATAGAGTTTATTGTGATCATGTCAGTTTGGAGCCGCAGCATAATCCTTGCATTTGAATATTTTTAAATTTGATTGTATTCATATATAAATATAAGTGTAGTTCATATATGTACAATATAATATGTATAACAGAAAAGGTAGAATGTACATATCACTAGAATAGTTAAGGTGGATTCATGCAAGAAAAAATTAAAACTAAGATAAATTTAAAACTAAAAATATAAAACCATGTTATTTTTTAATTTAAATCTCAATTTCTTGCATGAACATCTGCATTACACGCACATGCTCATGCAAGGAACTAAGAAATTGAGATTTAAATAGAAAAATAAAAATGGTTTTATCTTTTAAGTTTTAAATTAATCTTAGTTTAAATTTTCTCTTGCATGAATCCAACTTTAGTACTCTCGAGATGTAATGCTTCATGAAAATATATTGTTCCTCTTGTAAATCAGACAAAAACACATTGTTTTTAATGATATATAGGTATTCACAACACAATAATCAACAGTAACTTAAAAATGGCGTGCCATCAGTCTTTCCCTTGTGCTTCTTCCGGCAGTCAGTAGGTATGTAGTAGTATGTCACTATCTAAATACTCAATAATTTATTTCATTCCAAAAAGCTTTACTACCGACGATGGGGCGGTCATTGTTTCCTAGGTCGTTGTCATTATCATCATCTTCGTAGTCCTCATCATATACTTTTCACTCACTATAATCACTTTGACAATGACAAGCAAGAGTGATTAAAGCACAACCACCAGAGAAACCTGGTGGTTAAAACTAACCACATTTTGGAGTTTAGAATGGTTAAAAAGTTAAACACTTTGGTCTTATAGAATCCGAAATCCGATAAAGTGGTTACCTTAATCTCTGACTTTGCTTTTTACCACTCAGCTGAGTGGTTAAGTTGTAACCACTCCCTTATATACAGGGCGGTCCTTAAGTAATTGTACATAAAAGTAGGTACAGTACAATCTTCACTTCAAAATATTGCGATTCAAACCAACAAGGCTCAATAAAATGTTAGTATTAAGAGAAATACAGGGGTGTTGAACATGAAATTTTAATTTTCGGTTTTTACAATAACTTTAACGCTTTTTGGCGTATATGCACGAAAATTTGAGGTTGGGAGTTTTTTGATATGGGAAATCATAATTTTGTACCTATAGGGCATGTCCACGTGACGTCACAAACTATTTTGACAACAGTCTGGTGGTAAAACAATAAACAAAGCGTTTAGTACTCGTGGTACTTAATAGTGAGGTTATGCTGATTTATAATGATAGATTATGTTTGAGTTTAGTTGGTTGTGCTTCAGTGTACTTTTACAGTTATTTTAATTGTTGAGCTTGCATATTTAATAATATATAATATAGGTTAATAGTTGTTTGATAATTATTGATCGTGTTTATTGTTTTACCACCAAGGTATTGTCATTATTGTCAACTGTCAAGGACATGCCCTATTTTAATGAATTTTGTAGAGGGCGCCACATAGACCACGTATGCGGCATAAATGTGTGCAAAACTTTTTTGCCTTTTACATTAGCACTTCTTTTGTAATTTCCGTTTGTGATTATCAATGATTTAGTATCTACAAGTTTTGGTCAATTTTTTAGGATCCTAAACTTGGGACACTAAAATATTGACAAGAAAAAAACGCACTGAGCAGTATAATTTTGTTAGTAGCCTGTCATTTTTAAGATTTTAGCAAAGATATTGAATTTTTTAATTTAAATAGGTATCAGATATAACAATGGACACAGAATTTTTATTGTTGTCGGCAGCAAGTCTTATTAATATAGTAGTAGTTAGGAATTATATAAGAGAAAGAAACCCTCATGTGCTTATTTTTATATTGAGAACTTTTAACTATGTAAAGTCAAGGTCTTTCTTTATACCTATAGTTCAATAAAGTCGAAGTACTTGATCATGAGACCACGACATTTTTGATATTTAAAATAGCTCAAACGGAAAACTTTCACATACACGCAACATTCTCACCCCTCAATAAACGATATAATATTTAATCTTTAAAGTTAGTTATGCAGCAGAACCAGTGTCACCACCATCATGAAAAATAAAAAAATCAATAACCTTAAGATAAAGTTTACCCTATGTTTGCCCCAAGTTGTCATTTAATTGATAGAAAATAGGACTGGTTCTATAAATATTTTCTATCAATTAAATTTGAACAAAAATAGGACAAGTTTCGTCTATTTCAAAAATTGATGATAAATGTGTATGTATCTATCATTTATTTAGGATCCTAAAAAATTGACTACTTGATAATTACAAACGGGCATAATTAAAGCCACATCATTACAACAAATAGAAGGTATACTTGTTAGTATCCCCAAATCTCAACGGTTTTAGAGATAATCACATTTTAGTGATCAACTACATTATTTGATGAAATTCCGTTAGAAAAATGTAGTTGTGTGTACGATAATTATTATTTTTAAATATTAAAAGTACCATACATATTTTTCATGTTAACTTTTACTATACCCTGATACTGTTCATCTTAATACTAAAAAAAATAATTATCGCACACACTACATTTTTCGAACGTAATTTCATTGAATAATAATCATGTAGTTAAGCACTAAAATGTGATTATCTCTAAAACCGTTAAAATTTGGGGATACTAATAACAAGTATACCTTTTATTTGTTGTAATGATGTGGCTTTAATTATTTCTTACAAAAGTACCTAGCCCTAATGTGGAAGGCAAAAAAGTTTTGCGTAGGTACATTTATGCCGCATACGTGGCGCCCTCTACAAAATACATCGAAATAGGTACAAAATTATCATTTCTGATATTATCCAAAAACCCCCAACCTCAAATTTTAGTGCATATATATACGTCAAAAAGCGTATAAGTTATTGTGAAAAACGAAATTTTCATGTTCAACACCCTGTATCTCTCTTAATATTAACATTTCATCAAGGCTTGTTGGTTTGAATCGCAATATTTTGAAGTGAAGATTGTACTGTACTTCTATGTACAATTACTTAATCACCCTTTAGAATCAGGCTGAATGTTGTATCCATGTTCACTGAGACAATAAAAAATATAACTCTGTATTTATAGTTATTTAATTCACAAGTTTCTTAACAATATTCCAAAAGTAACAGAATTGATTATAATTATTTTGAAGCAAATGTAAGGATTCCATCTCTGGCTAGCTTACCTGAACTGCAAGGAGATTGTCAATAACAAATACACCAATTTGTTTAAATGAAGTTTTGTATTGTATCAAAGTTATTTCAAACAAATACATAAATTACAATCGGATTCATAATTAACTTAAATCCTATATTAAAATAATCATTATACTGAATATGATGACACAATTTATGAAAAATAAAATTGATTGTAGAACACTTAAATATTTATATTCACTCTTCAAATAATAACTTACGCCTCTTGGGTTTCCATACTTTCATCTCCATCTGCTTCCATATCCTCATCCTCTTCACCATCTTTCTTTTCTGGGGGATTTTCATAAGCTTTATCCAAGGGAGAAACTACAATTCCATCCCAAACAGTTAATTCTTGTGCAATATTTGCATTACCTTCCAAACCGAGGATATGTTTATAACCTCCATGGGCCAACACCCTAACTACCGATTGGGCTGTTAAACAGCATATATCTTGTTGTTCTAATGACATTGCTGTATGAATTCTAAGACTAACACCTTCACAAGGGTCAGTAATACCCGCTGAACCAGGTAGGAAAAGACCGGCGGCAAGTAGCTGGAAGACTCTTCGGAAAGCGACATTAAGAGGTAATGCTTGTCTACTCGGGTTGTGCATTATTGCAAAATGAGCTAGGAGATCCAACATCCAAGGTGTCAAAGGTTCAAAACCTTCATTACGATTCCTCACATCCCTTAATAAACGAATAAGAACTTTAATTGATGAATGATGTGCATTTTCTTCAAACCATCTACTATGACGGATTGCTGCTAGATGACTCAACATGATTTTCTGGTCTAGATGAATTTCAGGATCTAATTTTCTTATATTATGATGTACAGTGGTGACCATAACCCTGACACATGCAAATGCATTGCTGATTTCAATTCCTCTTTCGTTTGTAGTGTGCTGTAGCTGTTCTCCCTTTTGAACAATTTCATTTTTCATGAGATTTCGAAGATCATCACGTACTTTGTTACCCAGTGCTTCAACTGCTTCTCTAGTTGGAAGTGTTTTGAGAATCACAACTATATCTGCAATGTTATGTCCCGCAAGCATAGTTCCTTTCTTAAATGAACCCACTTGTCGAACTTCGTCAAGTTGCTAAAAGTAAATGAAAAAGGAAATAATATAGAAATAGTATAGTATAGAAGTTACTAAAACAGTGATTTACCATGTTAAAATACAAACTTACACAAGCATCAAAGTTTCCAGGTGCCACCACTAAATTATCCAAAACAGTCTGAATTTTGGTAACGAGATTTAGTATAGCTGTTTGTTCTTGTGGTGTAGGAGATAAATCTGCGTTTCTTTTCAAAAGGGCTTGGGTAAAAGCTGAGTCGTCGGGAGCTGCTTTTGTACGAGGAAAAGATGATTCACAAAGCGCCAGATCAAAGGGATGTCTGGGTAAAAACATCTTTACTTTGAATGGAGGACGTCCACCAACGCTTCGATTCATGCCGCCTCGACCACGCATTCCACCTCTAGCCATTTCAATACTACGGAAAAACATTATAAAATTATTACCCGGTAGGCGCTTCATATATATTGATATAATATTCGTGGAAAAATAACTTACTTTGAATGTAAATAAATAAATTTTCCGGTTCCCTTCACTTATCTCCAATCTACAATCGATTGATCAAATTACAAAATGAATGCAAATGCAATTTGACGTTTGACGGTCTGACAGAAATGTGATTTGTAGTTATGCAGCCAGCTTTTGCAAAATATTCTCTTCAGTTGATTAAATAACCGATTTAAAGAGCGTATTGATTATGATATTGCTTAAATCAATTGATTGTACGTTTTCTCAAATAAAGCTTATCGTCGAGAAAAAGTAAAATTTTATAAACAAGAAGATATGTTGGGTAGATACACTTAAAAACAGTAGTAGTTTTATAGCTAGCTTCAACTAGTGATGCAGAGAGGGCAATAGCAGCTTCAAAAGAGAATTTCTTTAAATTTTATTTTCCTATTAAATACAGGAAAACTAAATAATAAATAAATAAATAATAAATCTATGAAAATTCCTTTTATAAGTGTAATAACTCGTAACAAGATTTATTGTTTGACTCACAGATAACGGGTTCGACATTTTTGACGTAATTTTTTCGTTCTAATTTTTCAAAATAAACTGTACCTATATCTATACAATATAGATCTCTCTACACAGCATATGTAATTATTGATCAAAAATGAGTGAAAGAAGATGACAAAAGCTCATTATTTCCACGTTCCATCTCCTTTATTGACGCGTAGACTAACCTGGCAGCATCGGATATTAGTTTAGTCATCTGTCATTATTAAAAAGACTATCATAAATTTTCACCATTTTCTCATCTCATCTTGTCTGCTGAAACGTAACCACCTACATAAATTAAAATTTATTTGAAGGGATGAAGTTAATAAAGATGCCTTTTTCAATCGAAACACTAATATATACCCAGAACGTATTTTACATAAAACTCAACTCAGAAGGTTGATCTTTTCATAGGCGTCCACTATTTGTGAATTCAAATTATATCCCTTAACATACAGCAATGTTTTAAGAAGTTCCTGAAAGAAATTTCACGAGTGTTTTTTGAAAATAAAAGTTTGGGAATGGTATACAACATATTGCATATTTGTATTGATCTGGTAGATACTTAATGGCTGATTTACGCACCAAGCAAGTTACTCATAAATGACAATACTCTTATTTTAATTCTTACATCTCATTACATTTGAAGCAACCATTTTAAATGTACTATAATTTCCTACGATCTAGATCTTTTTTGGTCCCCCCGATTCCCCCGCCAATGTTTGACCCATTCCCTCTGCACCGTCGACTCCTTGTCGTTCTCTGACTGCCTGGCTTGCATATTAAGCAAATCTGAGCCTTGTACTTCGCTCTTCCAGCTTTTGTCTACCTTCCCAAATCTGCGGATTTACGTACTTTTAGAAAAACGTGCAAAGTCGACGCCACGCCACGAGCAATGTAAACAGAGCGAAATATATTTTAGGCATAAGTTTTTCTACAAAGCAGTGTATGTTCTTTGAAGTTACGCCAGGCTATGTGACGGTTTTATTTTACGGATTAATTTGGGAAATTTTTGGTGAAAACATCAAAAAGAATTTCTTACTACATGAATAGTGAAAGAAACTAAAATAGTAGAATTATTAGCATTGTTCCTGATTATAATATGCCACGCCAACCACGTGTGCAATGGGTTCACAGAACATGGGCGGCGGCCGCCACTTGATAATACAATTATTGCAACAGAAAAATAAATAAATTTAGGTAAATAAATAACGGTTATAACCAAAATTTACAAGAATTGGGCGGAGTAGAATTCAATGAGACCTCTGGAGGAAAAAATTGTAACTGTCGCAACGAGTAATTTAATTCGTTTTGCATTGTGTTTTTCTATTTAACTCAACTGTCATCATTCCTGAGGTAATATTCTTATATAATCAGAGATATGGAAGAGGTTATGTTATTCTATTTTTTGTTTTCCTTGCAGATCAAAGAGAAAATAAGCGGGTATTGAAGATTTAAAATATCACTCAATACAAACGTACCTTCCCTGCAACTTATATATATATATTTATATATATATATATGATTATATCAAAAATAAAATGGAAACACGAAATAATACTTTTCACAAATATCAACCATACGTATTACTCCAGAAATAAAAATATCAGGAGTCAACATTTAGTTTAACAACACAAAATACTAAAGCACAATCAAAGAAAAAGCAAAAGTTTTACAAAACACACACTGAAAATAACTGAAACAGCAAAATAAAACCACTTAAATATCAAAGGGCTTATACGGCAGCTGATTTGTTTTACTCCTTGTAACTCGTTGCTAAGATGACATTGACATTTCAGAGCGCCACCTATCGAACTCTACTTTTCCCCATAGATCAGTTTTAACAATTTTTTTCATTGTTTCAATTCAAACTAGACATTTTTAGTGAAACTCTTAAATCGTAGATACCCAAATCAAGATATATTATGCTGATTATAAAGGAAAAGGCGGAGAGACACGTAACAGTAAAAAAAAAGAAAAATGCATATGCCAGCGCTATTCAATTCACTTATCCTTCCGAATTCGTTTTCTCGTCATTCTCTTTTGAATTTCATGTCTCTTCGCTTGGCTCGATAGTTTTCTAATGTTATGCTACTCAAATCTGTCTGAAAACCTGTATTCTACACTGACAAAAATAATTGCTAAAGCTGAAAGATACACCAGCTTAAGAAGACCAAGACCTAAGAAGTTTCGTGTCCAAAAATAATCTGCTGGAAAAGTTCTTGCTTCAGTTTTTTAGGATTGCCATGTAGTAATAATGATTGATTTTTTGAATAAGGGTAGAACAATAACCGGAGATTTCTATTCGACATTACTGACCACACTACGGGAAAAAATTAAAGAGAAAAGACTCGGCAAGCTATCCAAAGGTGTTTTGTTTTTGCAGGACAACGCCCCTGCACATAAATCTCATGTTGCCATGCAAAAAATTCGTGATTCAGGGTTTGAATTACTAGAACACCCCCCTTATTCACCAGATTTGACTTTGTCCGACTGTCATCTCTTCCCTCAACTGGAAAAAAACTTTAAAAGGTCATAAATTTTTTTCAAACGAGGAGGTAATAGAAGCTGTGGAGGTCTGGTTTGCAGAGCAAGAAGAAACATTTTTTTTAAAAGGTCTAGAGACGTTGCAGGTTCGTTGCAATAAATTTATCCAATTAAGAGGAGAATATGTTGATTTTGACATTGAAATTTTGTTTGGTTCTATAGTAGGCTAATAATTTTCCAATATACATAATGTATAAATATGGTCGCCTTACTGTAGATATTTTTATTTTAAATCCACTGATATCCGTATTCAATATAATTTTTTTTGTAAACAGTAGAATTGGATCTAATATATTTTTTTAAGTTTTGAGTCTTTTTTGTCAAAAATATCACGTAAAAAAGGAAAAAATAACTATGAAGACTCAATTTAATTGTAGGAAAATCGGTTTCTTAGTGTATCTGTTTTCCTAGACTCCAATGGATCTCAATGGAACACAATGAAAGTAGAAGGTCGACAAAAAGTTTTTTAAATTGAAAATATATTTCTCTCGTTCTTAACAATTTCCCGCCGTCGTCGTGCTTCGTCTGAGATCAACTTC